>JAMKCH010038008.1:0-14510 GCA_023653785.1 Ophioderma brevispina | reverse complement strand
TGTTGGAAAATACCCCAAATTAACTCATTAATTATGCAAGTTAGGTACTATTAGCATATGCCACAGCCCATATCTAATCAGGATAAGGGCATGGCAGGCCGACCCACCCACCAAGTTACATACACCTACCTCATGGGTCTCATGTTATATCGCCGTCCACAAGATTGTGTTGGACGCGCCGACGCCGCCTGACTGATAGCATAATTCCCCCTTCTGTTTTCAAGCCTACGCCGCCTTGACTGATAGCACATCCCGACTTCTGCTTTTCAAGCCAGGGGAGAATAAAAACATGTTATTGTTATCCACTCAAAATTCTTCTATCTGAACACAGAACTGTCCTAGTGCATGACGAAATGGAGAAAGATGCGGAAAAGTGACTCATTGTTTAGCACCAGCTTTCCCCAGCCTTGCCAGCCAAGCTGCACCGTGTAAATAGGTATGGGCCTTAACGTGTAAATGTTCCTTATTGCAGATAAAGCTTCAAAAATTTGTACCTGACTCATTTAAAATTAATTTAATTCCATATCCGCTTTGAGTTAAATCAGTAAAAACGCAATGTTTGATAATCATTAGGTTTGTCCGTCTCTGGCAGAAGGTGCTAGGATTTGGTTTGCCATACATCAGTTTATTTCAAATCTAAACAGACATCACTTATCGCTTGAAGAAGGTATGCCGCTCAATCAGTCACGCTCTCCTATATATGCATAAACATGCCTTACCACACATGTTTCATATGTTCATCAATAGGTTACTGGTTCCATCAATGAACGGATTAAAATCTTGTGAATGGCAATTCGATCTTCACGTGAAGCCATGCAAGAATTTTGGCCTCAATCCACTGCCACATAAAAGTGCATTGACTTTCTTGGATTAATGTGCAAACTCAACACAAAATAGAATCATCAAAAACTTGTGACACAAATAAAAAATCACACAATCGTAAAGATTTTTCTATACTCTTCCATCCAGAGGAAACTGGCAATGTCACCTTTAAACACACATACACAGCAAGATTCCTATCACGGTTGTAACCACAGGCTTAGGCGACCTCATATGTACACAGGCACAAAAGTTTATACTTGGCATGTTTTTCGATGAGTATTATGTCAAAGGTCAGACCATTTGAAAGTTTTCGAAATGTTCATTTTGGTGCCTAGGTCTTGCTCTTTCATTTAACACCTGCTTGTATAAAAGCGTGCGCCCGAAAGACGCAAACCACCAAACAAAAGTGCAGTTTTTTGATTTTCAATGGTCAACTGTGTGGTACACGCAATAATACGGTGTATTGATGCTACACAAGTTTTCCGATGAATGAGCGAGAAAGCATACATGCAATATTGTGTTGTACACGTGTTCGTGTCCAATACACTGCAATGCCATTGAAAAATCCAAAACTGCAACTTTTGGTTTTGAGGGTTGCGTCTTTCGGGCGGTCTATCTCGGCCATGTATGCATGCTTTTTACAAGCAAGGTATTAAATGATAAAAGAGCAAGACCTAGACATTAAAGTGTCTATTGAACTTTCAAAATGGTCTCGACTTTGAAAAATTATGATCGAAAAACATGCCGAGAAGTACTTTTTGTGCCAGGTGCTACTCTTAGCTCTACTCCAAGGGACCCCCTTGATGGAGTTATGATGGCAGTACCTTACACTTAAGTACTTGCAAAGTACACGAGCCACTGGGTGGATAGCAGCTATGTTACTTAACAGTACCCATCCTATGATAGGTACTCTGCAGTATCCTGCTAGGTGACCGACAGGTACCCATATAAGCCACCAGTAGTAGAGTACCTCTGCAGCTCCTCCATGGGAGTAACTTCACAGGTACTCTCCTACTGGCTGCCTATAGGCAGCACTTGGACCATAGAGGGCGCCAAACATTCCATTGTTGTTTTTGGACTTTCTAATATTTTCAAGTTATTAACTCTGTAGTTGGAGTTGAGAGATCCTACACCAAAACCCTCTATATAAGGACATTTTGGATAAAAACATAGAACAGATGTGCCAAAATGTAAATAATAATGGATAATATACTACCGAAGGGGGGGTGGGTTTTGGTATGGAGGCCTGGACCCGGGTCCATTGCAAAGAGGAAAACGTAGTAGTCCGCTGGGCGGGCCAGATGGCCCAGCGACAGAGAAAAACAGTACAAGATGAAAAGTTCTTAAAGGCATGATGAAAAATACACAATATTGCAAACGGACAGTACAAGCTTTAAAATACAATGTAGACAACAACTAAGACAAGAAGATCATACAAAATCGCCAGGATTGCCTTCGGAAAAAATACAGAAAATACCAGGGTGGAATAAAAAGGAATAACATACATAGAAAATATAAAAATCGTCCCGATGTGAAAAGAAGAATCACATCATTCAGTAGGATTAAATACGCAACATAACAAAAGGATGAAATTTCGCAACATGTGGACATGATAAGCTAGATTTAGGTGATGGTATTTGGCTTGAAAGGTCTGAAACAGAAATTTGGTATAGGGATTAAAATGATTTGGGTAAAGAATATTCCCACAATTTTAGCTCCCTGTATTGAAAAGAACGCCTACCAAATTTGAGGGCCGGCTTTAGTATTTGATTTTACGTAAAGTGCTAGACCGGGTTACCTATGGAATGGTAATATCTTGACAGTTAATTTTATTGCACACAATAACAGGGCCGCCCTGCATACATTTGTAGACCAGCGAGTGCAATATGGGTATTGCATTTCTCTTCACTAAGGGTTCCCATCCCCATTTTATCACGTAGATAGTTTAGATCGTTTTTTCACAGGAACCCGTAATATAGCTCTGGCCGATCGAATTTGGAGGCGTTCAATCCTCATCCTGCAGAGTGCTTTATTGCAGTTACCCCAAACACATCACCTAAATCAAGCTTTGGTAGCACCAAGGATTTATGTAGAATAGTAAGGTAGGCTTTGTCAATGAGAATACTTCTTAATTCTTTGAAAAAGACCAATATAATTTTGATTTGAGGTTGTAATGTGATTGATTATGACAATTCCATGATAATGTAGGATCAAAAAGGCAGACCAAGATATTTAAAGCTTTAACAGTTTCTAACGGGTTGTTTTTGATGCATAAACTCAATGTTGGGGTTTTTGGCAAGTTTTTGATTGGTTTCCAAAAAGCATAGCCTTTGTTTTTGATGTATTTAGGGTCAATTTTGTTCCTTCCATCCACATTGCAGTTGTCAGGTCTGGTTGTTGAGACAAGTCTTAATGTCATCCACATGTTTACCTGCGTAAAACAAGCAGTATCATCAGCATATAGAATGATCTTACAATGATTAACACATGCTGGAAGACTGTTCAATGTACAATTTGACTAGAAGCGGGCCTAGGATTGAACCTTGTGGAACTCCGAATTTCACATCAGCAGCCATTTCCTTCCGAGAAAGTAGTCCCCTATTTTTGTTACCTGTTTTCTGTTAGAAAGATATGATTTGAACAGTCTAGCTCCAAGCCCATTAGTCCGCATACTTATTTTATTAAGAAGAATTTGGATGGCATACGGTTCAAAAAGCCTTCTTGAGGCAAGCAATACTGCTCTACAATATGACCTGCATCAATGTTGTTAAAACAATGTAGTCAGAGACTCAAGAAGGGTAGTACGTGTTGAATGCTTGGGCCTGAAGTCAGACTGTTCATTTGACAATAGAGTTTTGTTCTGTAAGATACTTATAAAATTAAGGTAAAACCTTGAACTAATCTTCACGCATGTCATAACCACATGAATTACAGATAGGACTGTAGTTGCCGACGAGCTGTTCTAGACCATCCTTAAACAGTGGTGTTACTCTGCTATTTTCCTTTAGAGGCAATACAAACCCATTTTCAACGCAAGTTAATAGATGTCAATGGTGCTGTCAATGGGACTGCACCTGCTCTCAAAAGTTTTTGGACTGATATTGTGAAGTCCTGTTTCTTATTGACAATTCAAATTTTTGAGCAATTTAAAGACATCATCTTCTGTAATTTCGGTGAAATGAAAATATACTTTGAAGCCCCCTTAGTATAACTTTTTTGTTCCTACAACAGATGTTGATTGCTTTGTCAAAATTGCTTGCTAGATTTTGACCATGGTTGCAAAGAAATTTACTTGATTGTATTAGCTATATCAATATTACTAGTGGCTAGGCCTTCTCGCAGTTTTCAGTGACATTATGGAAGTTTGCTTTTTACCATGTAAGAGTTTTTAGTGCTTTCCACAGCCCACGTGGATCATGTGTTGAAGTCACGTATCATGTTATCATTTTGCTCCTTTAAGCCTTTCAGCAAGGTAAGTGATCTTATTTCTAGCATTCTGGCAGTCGCCCAGTCTACCGCTTTGGTGCTCTTTCATTCAGCTTTGCTCTAGATCTTTGACACTTGCGCCTAGATCAAGGTACTCTCACTCACTCCCTTGGGCTGTTGATCCGTTACTTCTAAACTTTTTAAATGGCAATGTTTATTGCAAAGGTAAGAGAATATCAACAAAATTTTCCCATGCCCCATCTCGATTTAGTTTTGTTTTCTCTATACAGCCTCGTCCAGGTGCTTTGCCAAGATCTCCGACAAAAGCGGCTTGATCCAACTAATCAAGGCTCATTTGCATGGAGTACTCCATGCAGGTACTTCCACAAGTTTCGGACTGTGTCAGGCTACTGTGTGTGACCTTGTGATGATTACCCCACTTTTTGGTTTTGCGGCCGGCGTTTTTTAACCCATGTGGGGTGGGTACTCCGTGGCTACTTAACAGCTACTTCATTTCACGTACTCCCATGAAGAATTTGGTTGTGTATACATTCAATGCTTATTGTGTGTATCACATTAGCTAGCTTCAGGACATTTGTCTATTTATTACATCTTAGAGACGAGCCCCTACTAAAGTTTTCCTTTCAATCACCAGGATGGCTCTGACAGTTAAAAAAAGGCCACATTTTGAAAAATAGTGCAGCCCTTAGATTTTTTTCAAAATTGATATTTTCGTATGGTTATTAAGCTTTTATATACATTAGCCATCACCTGAAATATATAAGCCGAAATCAGCGCGCTTATGGGTTGTAAACAACGATTTTATAATTAATGTCGCGGCGTTCATTAAGGTGGTATCCCCCACTTTTGGAGGGGTCATGCATTTAATGAGGTAAATTAAAGTTCTTTACATGTAGTTTGCCTTTATAGATTTAATATATACCTTGGAAGTTACTCATTTCTAAATATGCAAAACAAAGATGGTCATGTGACCCGATTGCCATGGCAACAGTGGCATATGAATTTGGTAAAATTGAAGGTTAGAGACGGTTGGGACATGATACTCAAAAACTAAATGCTCTATTGGAATGAACTAAAACTAACTGCTGTTTTAGAGACAGAGCTTTGATTCTGTAGCTCGAATTATAAAATTGATATGACATTTTGGGGGGGGGGGTCACCTTGGGCTGAAAGTCAAGGTTCAAAATTCAAAAATCTTATAATTTATTGTTTTATGTTACCATCCAACAGGTATGTTCCCCAGGTTCAAGTTATTAATTAGTACAGTTTCAAGCCTTACACCTCAGCAAGATTCAGTCCAAATTGGAGGCTTACCATTAATACTTTTGAGTAATATTTCCTAAGCAGGAGGGATACACGACATTAAAACGTTTGTTTTGAGGAAACGCCATTTAAAAGTTTTGTACTTTAAAATGTCTAATTAATTAACTTAATTAATAAGCCAATTAAGTTCATAAAGTCAAATTATCTAAAATGTAGAGTAATTTCGTAAAAGTATTTTTCAGCATATTAAATGCAATAAATAAAGAATTCTGACAGAAATCATATTAAAAAGCTCCCCGATTACCCCCAAAATATCAACACCAAACAATACATACAAAAAGCATTAAAAATAAAGGAAATACAATAGATATTCAGACCCCTTTGCCGCTGACTTTGACGAACAAACATAATCAAACTGGAAGAAATGTCCGATTTTTACCCAAATTTGAAGCAAAAGAAAGAAGCCAATGTTCCAAGCTCAATATTTAAATATAAAATACAAATTTGGCCTTGAAAAACCCTGTACTGGGGGATCCACCCGGAATTCAACAGACGACAAGGAAATGGCGGCACACAAGAAAAAACCTGCCACAGTTTAATCTCACAGCATGTACACCTTGTTTGACCGGTCGTGACCTTTGTGGTTTTAAATATCACTGAGTATCGGTCTGATAGTAGTAATAGACACATTTGTTGTTTGAAGTTACTCAAAACTTCAACTGTTAGGACTACCAAATTACATAGATGTCTTTAACCTCTTATTAATATCCCTATTCGGCTTTTGGTATGTTAGGAGGTAACAATGTAACCTCTATTCTTCCATTGGCCTAGTCTATCATTTGCAAGCAAAATTGAAGAGAAAGAAAACTTTCATATTGTATGAAAATGTGCCAGTGCCGCTCTTTAAGGGTTTCAGGCATGCCCACAGGTATAACTCCGGTACATGGATAGGACATTTTCATGTTCCATTGCTTAAGCACAAATGACCCATGGGGAGAGCTTAACTACAGTTAATCAATAGTATTAGACAATTAAAATAAGAATTTATTAACAATTACAGAAATAGGCCCTACCATGTTGGGGAAAACCAGGGCCTTTCAGCAACCAGAGTGTTATGAACCAATCCCATAATACTTTGCAATATGCTTAGGACATGTACTGTAACTGGGGGATAAAAAGTGTTCAAGAAGTTTAAGGCCCACAAAACACATTTCATGATCATGCTAAGCCTTCACAGTACTGTGCTTTGTGGCTAAAAGGAGGTAAAAGGGTGTTGTATGGATTAGAATATTTTTGGATTTTTGGGGAGTAAATGATATATTGAGGTAAAATTTCCCAAAATTGGTGCATTGGGGGATGACTCAACTACACCCTCTGTTCACCATATAGGAGAATATCTAAACTACAGTTTAGAGGGCAATGCTCTTCCTTTATTCCTTCCATTTACTAAAGGAAAAATTTTTTACAAATGATTAGTGCTTACTGAATTTTGCTGTTGTAGACCTACTGCAAGTGCCTCTTCTAACGCTGTTAAGTCTTTGTTGAGCTTGACTACATTGGGATCTGGGTCTACGCTATCTACACTCGTGTAGAAACTAGACTGTAATAAAATTAAAATAGGTGTTGCTTAGACTTTTATGCAGTTGGTCTGTTTGTTCTTGTTGCTCAACTGTTCAGTTGAGCAACAATAACAAAACAATGAAGGTGTTTGTTTGTTTCTTTTTTCTCCAAGGAATTTCAAAGGACCATACAAATACTTTCATTTAAAGACACTATCAGTGATTTGCTAAATCATAAAATAAAAAAAAATCATCAAAAATCAGATTTTGACATGTCTGTAACAAGTATGGGTACCCGAACATACCCTGCAAATGATAAGACCAGAAGCAACCTAAAAAGCACAAAATTTGATATTTTAGTCATTACTGTCCGAACGGACACTTACTACAACACGTAATTGAATGGAGAGTCATATCTTTGAAGACCGCCGTTTTCTTCCTTTTCTGGCAATTTTTCACTTGGAAAAAGTAACTTATGAGAATTATACAGACTTATCCTTCAATTTTAAGCATTTCCTGTAAATTTCAAATATTTTTACTCTTTCGGGTAAATCACTGATAGTGTCTTTAAAACACGCACACATGCACACAAATGTATAACCCTAACACCCTACCTATATTTCCATAAGAAACCCCTAAATACCACAAAATACCACAAACATTGGACTGCCAAACCACCAAATACCACGGGGAAATTTCATGGTCATTGATGGTTTGTATGCAAACATATGGCAGGTAGCACAGCATGGTATCTTTGGGTGTTAGGGATAATTATAAAAGCACAGAAAAAAAAAAAAACAACTTTCCGATGGATTTTAAATCACTAATCAGTGCGCCACAATTTTCTTGCCCAACTTCTTATTTTCCAAGCAGTTAGGGATGAAGTTGTTTGCTTGTCAATCAAGCAATTTGGTTTGGTAGAGAAAAGTTAAGCCAATGACATGACATGACACACCCAATTATCCTGTTCTCTCAACTCGTTTGAAGAGGGTCATCTAAAGTTTCACAAAAACTCAACAAAGGTTGAGTGCAAATATTTCACAGCTGTTTGACCCCGTGCAAATCATCTCTTATGTTTAGAGCAATTTTAAGCAGTAGCAACACAATTTTGACAACTAATATAAGTAGGACATGCAAGAGATATTGTTACCTCTGCAAAAATCAGAAAAATCCATTGCGGGAATCTTGCCATATAGGCCTACAAAGGTCATGATTTGTATGTTATAGCGCCCTCTATATGCCCAGTCTCCATAGAAAGACTTGTTTAAACTAGATTTTTATGAAAAATCATATTTGCCCCAATGAAATTTCACAAAATTTACACAGGATAAAGTTAGTGTAATAAATAATCAACAAAAAAATTGTCAAAAGTGTGTCGCCATTGATATTTTTTGTTTTATTCTGGTTTTGTCATAAATGAGACTTTCAAACAGCTGTGATTTCAGGTAAAGTTTGGAAGAAGAGGTACTCCATATCATCATACAGCAACATGAACAAACATAAATAAAACTTGTAACATTCTGTAATGCTGAGAAGATGGTTACTTTGATCAAATGCAAAGCAATAATGGCACATTTTTTGAAGAGCGCCCCCAATTTTCAAAATTTTATATTTTGGCACAGTTACGTTGGTAATTGTCTTGGAATCTATACCTGTGAACGAGAATGCTAAAAAATGTGTATTTATCATAAAATAAGCGATTTTGTAATTGGAATTGAGATCCCAGATTGGACTTACTAGTAACGGCAGAGCTGGAAATGCTACGTTTATGTCCGTCCATGATGAAATAGTGCCATCTCGAGAAAATAACCTCTGACTTGACTTGCCTGAACCAATAAAACAACTAATTGATGAACGTAGACACGTACATGGCGCAATTTTTCGGCTATTTCACATTGGAAGGCCGTTTCCAGCTGCTGTTGAATTATTATCGGAGATCTCCAATAATAATTATTTATTACAAAATTCCTTCGTTTGTGATACACAGAGCTTAACCATTCACAGGTATAGTTTACTAGCCAGTTACCAATGCAACCGTGTAAAAATCTCAAATTTTGGGAAAAATTGGGCTCTTCCAAAAATGTGCTAATATTGCTTTAAATGAGTTGTATATTGCCCAATTGCCCAAAAGTGGCACAAAAGTGATTTGAACTCACTGCAGTTAAAGGTGCATTTCGTGATTCCAGCACCTTCAGTTTTATTCATTGTTTACTAGATATCCTTGAGAAAAGCTTATTCACAGAATCCGAGTTGATTCCGATCTTGCGGTTTTGTGTTATGAGCAATTGCTTGTTTCCCATAGTCCCATAGGTCACTGTGCTGTAATTTCTGTCCGTTTACGGACAGAAAATACAAAATTACAAATTTCTTACAGATACGACCGAATTTGCTCGTAAGATTAGGTACACATGGATTACTAAGACTAACGGTTCAAATGATATAAAACTCAATTTTTTTTAGGTAAGTCGGGGGGGGACAAGGTTGTGGATCACGAAATGCCCCTTTAATTGAGAGTATCTCAAGATTGCTCAAAGCAAACGAGATGAGATAAAAAGCATTAGAAAGCATGGTTCGTACTCTTTCAACTGATATCAATGTTAATTTAATTGCCGATTTTCATATCCAAAAAAGCAATTGTCTGATTGTACCATTTTTTTTTAGATAGGCTGTACAGAAACTGTTTCACGCATCACGCTCATCAAAAAGGCATATAACATAATGCAATACACTACTGTAGGTGTGGCGGGCCTAATGCTAGACAATCACAGCACTGCCCCCTTTATTTCTCTTCCCGAGTATTATAAGTGCACTTAGCATGGAACCAATGAACACGCTGGTGTCACTAGTTCCAGGTAAAGACGCTCACATTATTCTCTCCCGAGTATTATAAGTGCAATTAAATGCAACCAGTGATGTCACTGGTCCCAGGTAAAGCGCCCACCTTTATTTCTCTTTTCGTATTATAAGTGCACTGAACATGGACCACTGGACACAACACGTGTGGTGTCACTGGTTCCATGTAAAGCGCCCTCTTTATTTCTCGTCCCAAGTATTAAAAATGCACTACATGCTGGGCTAACGGTAGTAAGAAATAGAAACAATGAAGTCTTAGTTCAAGATGGAGGACAAGCAAGACAGGTGTCGGCTAAGTCTTTGAAATCAGAGCTTGTGAGATTAGGGGGGGAATGTAAGAGGCTGTCATCCACTGCGGGGATTTCCTGTCAATGTAAAGGAAAGATAATACCATCACTGGTTTGTGTTCTTTTTAGGTCATCCAACTTTGGTATAAAATTGGATTGATTGAGCTCATATTTTGTCCCCTTAGAGCCAGAACTGGTTATGTCCATTTGGCATTTTTCGACCATCCATGGGATCAACGAGTGTGAGGCATATCACAGCTTTGAAAAAGTATAAAGTAACACGAATCTGGAAGATTACTAATTATTCCAGATTTTCATATACTGCTTATACTTGATTTTCTTATTTTTGTAGCTGTAATCAAACTTTAAACTTGCCTATCTCAAAATGCCATTTTTGGACATAGCCAGTTCTGGCTCTATGGGGGCGATTTATTGGCTATGAGTTGCAAAAATATTGGGCGAGATGTGAGCCCAATAATTTAAAACTCATAGCGAGACCAATAAATATTGGCCAAAATCATTCACTTTTATCATTATTATATTTTGGATCCAATATTTTCCGACACTTGGATCCATACAAACATAATAATGGAGTGAAGAGGTCCCACCCCACCCCACCACCCCCAAAAAGAATAAATTCTCTCATGTTGGAGTTCCAAAAATGTTGACAACTTTTTAATTTATTCATGATCAGTGACTACACATATATTTGAATCAAATTTTGTATACAGAGTATCACTTCATACAAAATCCTAAACCCCAATACCTTTTCAAGGCTTTTTAAAAAGAACATACCTAAACAATTGACCTTGAGACCTAAATAAATGTGGTATCATGGTTATTTAATTTACTAACATTAAAACATTTTTTCCTCAATGTTTGTCACTAGAGAAGCGAGATATTTGTGATATGTAACCTTAGGCCTATAAAATATGTCTCATGTTTCAATACCACTACACTATCCCCCTTGCAAGCTCAACCAGTCAGTAATCTGTTAGAATCCTTGTCAAAGAAATGTAATGTTATATTTTGTTGGCTGAATCACTACGACGTATTTGCAAAATACGCATTTTGAGAAAAAACGGCTTTGAAGATTTTGCGATCTTACTTTGCTCTATACTGTTAATTAAAATGCATATTTCAATTAAAACCTAGTGGAAAATTGCCAGAATAAGTTCAATTTCAAATATGTTTAACTAATCAACTTACTATTAAACTATTGATTTAGATAAGCAAAAAATGTTAAAATATGTAAATATGTGCAAACAATTAAAAAGCATTTTCAATGAGTAAATAACAAATGTCTTGCAAATCCCTCGTTATTTAACGCGCTTGCGCAAATACGTCACTATGTGAAAATGACAAAATAGCAACTCTACCGTGAACTGAAAAATATGTCGCACAAATACGTCACGAAGTGAAACGGCGAATACTTCAAAATACACGATGCTATGGGCCTTCGCAGAATAGATTTTCGACAAATACGTTATGTGATGCGGACAATGTAAGCTTTTGCAAATACGTCAAATGAATTACTCTTTTACTAATTAAGCCACTTGCTTACTGGAATTCCACCTTTAATTCATGCGCCCCATGAGGTTGAAACTTGCGAATTTATATAGTACCAAACAAACATATCGTAATGTGAGTGCAATGATTTTACAGAAAATGCATTTTTGTGTTTCATTCCTTTTGTACTTTTCCAACGAAATAATTCTTGCATACGATAAAAATGTATTAGTTTAAATATCTTATAAATATTTTATTTTCCAATTAAGTCGACTAATTAAGAAGTAATTAGCTAAGCAAAGTGGCATAACTACACACATGATTTCCCGTATTGTGCAACAAAGTCGTATCTACCAGTTACGACTTTGTTGCACTCAACAGAAATTCAATTTTGAATGCAACAAAGTCGTATCTACATCTAAATAGGCCTATTTAGCTTAATAACTCTGCAATAAATTGAGACTTTCACCTGAAATGTATATCAAATTTAGCGTAATGATATACTTGTTCATATTATATAAATAACTCAATTTCACCAAAAATGTCAGTTACGACTTTGTTGCACTCACATGACGATGTATGCCAAATTTCTCCTAAAATTCCAAAATGTCAAATGTGACGCGGCCGACGATTTGTCTTGAGTGAAAGAATAATATCTATCCCAATCACGCATTGAACTCACCAGTATTTGACTCCCTGCTACCGTTGTGAGTGCATTGAATCCATGGCTGGGTAAGGAAGCAGCAAAAGCCTTGACTCGACTAGCAAACCACTCCTACAAAGAAACAGATGACATTCAGAGATAATGCATGTTGAAACTTGCTAATCCCTGGATATATCTTAAGTAACTATCATGGGACCTGATTGGACAGTGAAAATGACATCGATGGAATTACATAGTAAGGCTGCTGTGCGTATGCATTTGCAGCCAAACAAATGTGATATAACCGTCTGGTGGCATTGTTTTATGTGACTCTCGGGCATTTGTATTGTGGTTGAAAAGGGGTTCAGTTGGACACGAGCAACATAACATATTTTAACATAACATATTTATTTTATCCACAATCATACATCGGTATAAACATATTACATACAATATGATATATAATATTTTGTATACATGAAATATAATGAAGTGGAAGAGTACTGGAAAGTAAGCCGAATAAAGGCCTGTCAAGTCCCAGACTCTGTTTCTATTAATTTGTAGTTAGAAATGAGTGACTTAATTGAGCAATCAATTATACTCTCCGTCATAATTCCTTTTCTCTGCATCAAGACTACGCCAGCATTCCCGCCAGACAGAACCATGACAACGCGTAAAGGAAATACATAGTCTGCGTGTTACAGCTGCAACCTCGCGCGCGTATGTAGACACCTCTTCAGGAAAAGGAATTGTGACGGGCACTATAAGGAGGGAGGTACTTCCCCCATACAAACTTTGCGTATAATATAATACTTTGATGACACATTATGCTTGCCACAGAATTAGGCCCTATTTATGCAACGACGGCCTCACTCGCTTTGCTGGGGGCTTTGCCTGACACACGCTTCAGTGACCTGTATGGGTTTCAGGTTACACTATTTAGTCTCCTGAGCTCGTCAAATGGTTCATTTGTCACGCTTGTGATAAGGAGATGTACAGTCTCTTTTTTTTCTGTTGTTTTTTTTTGTTGTGATGCATCTGTAACCCAACATGTTATAAATACCTTACAATGACCACCTATACTTTGAGGACACATTATATGCTTGCTCGGATGAGGGCTTTGCCCTGGACACATGCTTTCAGTGAATTGTCATGTCGGGTACTGCGGGTACAATATTTGTCATGAGCTCGTTCAAAATGGTTCATTTGTTCACGTTTATGTACAGAGGTCTTTTTCTGTTTTGTTTCTTGTTTGTTGATGACATCTATAACAACTGTTGTAAATATGTTATATGGCCTCCATTTTTTGATTACACTTTTAAAGGTATTATTTTCCTCAATTTTATTGAGAAAAGATTTCTCACAGGAAAAGTATTTTGTTTACTATAAAAGAGAGAAGGGGAATCCCCCCTGTTTGTTTTGCTAAGTGCACCTGTGTAGATTGCACAATAGGGGAAGTGGGGAATTCCCCACCAACCCGGATGCTATAAACTATAAACTTGGTTTATGTTTTTTTTTGAGATCAGAACGTAAGATAGGGAATTTCCCCACACAAGTTAGATATATGAAGTGATGTAATTTAGATTGTGCAATCCGATTTGATGGTGCAAGTCATGTTTATGAATAAGAATGATGTAATGATTATTGTTAGAAAGGGAATCTATCGTGAGAGATTATTAAATACTAAATCACCTGGAAGGACTTCTCTGCCAGCATCCATAGTATCAACAAGAGAAGAGATAGCTAGTTTTACTCTGCCTGGAGGAGCCAGACATGACAGTGCCAGGATTTATTATATTTTAATTCCATGTGAGCAGAGGCTTTTATGTAATTATTCTACTGTCGTCTTGAAGCCGGAAAAGTGGCTGGGAATCAAAATAGGATCCAAATTGTGGACAGATAGAAATCGTGGTGATTATCTTGGACTGTTACTGTGGATTATTTCGTCGAGGGATTTAATTTAACCTTGCGTCCTTGAACATGCTGGAAAGGATACCTTCAGGACTGAGGAAGATTCCCCTGGGAATATAATACCTGAGGGTTTTGTATATGAACATGATGAACTTGTGCGCTGTCATTTGAAGTCTTGATGTGAGGACATATCATCGTTGAATGCAATGCTTCTTG
>JAMKCH010038007.1:0-57318 GCA_023653785.1 Ophioderma brevispina | reverse complement strand
CTCTCTTTCCCTTGTGATTTTCCTCTGTATTTTTCCCCACACCTGCTCTATACAAAAGTGTAGGATATAAGCAGAGTTCAGCCGATTTCAGCTTGTTGGCGGCTGTTTTCCTCTCTCTATCCTTCACGCTCATTTTCTATGTAATCTGGTCAATTGCATTCCTTGTGTTGCTAAAGAGTACTCTCTAAGCCACCACTTTCACAGAGAGAATTGTTTGCATTTTTGAAAGATTTTGAACGAGGTGATTCCATGGAACCAAAGTGTTGATTATAAAAAAAAATACCACTTACAAGTGTTAATAGACACTAAAAAGCAAGTGATAAAAGTTAAGTTCATTATAATGATTTTCAGTTCAGCAAACGGTATTATAAATACAGCCCGATCGTGATAGAAAAGCCCGATGTGGCATCATGGCATCAAGAAACTACAAGGGGTCAAGTACTAGCTATGTGATTGGACAGACAACATATTTTCCCAGTTAAATTACAAAGGGTCTGGACTTCCTTAGTTGGGTCTGGTTTTCACCAAAGATTATTTGCTAGTGTATAATTGTGCATACTACACAATTTTGAGTAAAAATTAGGTAGATTAATATGGTTGTGCTTATATATGTGTTGTATTTAACCCTCGTCTTACCAAGGAGGGGTGGTTACCATCCCCTGAGTGAACTTTCCTCCGCTGCGTTAAAATGCCAAAAGCTTTTGTAAAAGGCTTCCAGGTAATCATTTTTTCATCCTTTGCGGTCATTTTAGTGAAAAAAATGTGAAGGTAGCACCTCCACTTGGGTTAGAGTATGCCATTAAAGTTGAATGGTGGGGGATGGTTGCCACCCAAGAAAATTCAGGGTACATTTTTTTAAAATATTATGCACAGTATGGCTCTAAAACTCTGATTATGTAAAACTAGTCAATTGCCAGCATTTAGAGCGGAAAACTGCATGAAAATCCAATATTCCTAGCGTAAAATTGGATTTCCCCCTATTTTCTGTGGAAAATGCCAATTTTTGCCAAATCGCAAACTTTTTGCTGTCATTGTGATGCCATACTAGGTATGTTGGTACTTGTTTTGGTATCAATGGAAAGAGGAGGACCATAGCTATCCACTGGCATCAAAATGATAAGCATCGGGTGCTTTAAATGAATTCCCGAGGTGGGGTGCATGGTAACCACCCCTCTTTGGTACAAAAAAAGGCATGGTAAGACAAGAGTTAAAGGGGGATGGTTCGATTTAAGTATATGAAGTTTTCATATTGATAGAATGGCCTTCACCCAAAAACCCCATCTGTAAAGTTTCGCGCCGATATTTCAATCCGTTTTGATGGGACAGCTAGAAACATGATTTTGTGAGCCCCATAGAGTACTGTGTAAAACTAATATTGGTCGACCAAAATGGAGTACACTTTCGCTCATAACTCCCAAACCAAACATCATTTAGCCCTAAGATTTCACAGGGTAAATGAGAAAAATAGTAGCTTTCTTCTGATACCAAAATTTCGACCACTTCCGGTAAAATCTGGGCTTCCGGGGACGAGCTATTAACGATCGGGCCATGGACCTTTATTATATTCCAACTTTACATACAGATGAGAATGATTGAACTTGCTGGGATTTGAGTTAAACTAGGTACCAGGCGTAAATTCCCTAGTGTTGATGAGTGACTGTGCTCCTGTTTTTCAGAGAATTTAATCATTTTTATGATCAAAACGTCAGGAAAATTTTGGAAAGTGTCATTTCCAGCACAAAAGAAAAATCCGTTTCAAGTGCCTTAACAATGAAAATGTTGAAAAATCAGATTTTGATAATTAAAGGTGCAACAAGAGATTTCACATATCAGGTGTCCCCACCAAAAAAAAATTGAAAGCCCTGATTTTTTTGCACTGGTGTAAAGCTTTCAATCAAAAATATCCCCATCTGAAAGGATAAAGCTGAGAAATATTTCTTTGGTACAAATATTGTGAATTCTCTAATTTTGCATTGGAGCAAATACAAATTTCAGCCTATGTTTTATATTGAAATACAAGCAAATCAAACTCATCTTTCCGTTTTCACTTTTAGGACATTTCTTTAGCCAAGTACAAGGTAAGACTTCTATTGAGTATCTAATCTATATGAAGTCACTACATATGACTATGACAGAATATATGGGTGCCTTGAAATCTCCCATGTCACCTTTTAATGGAATTAGGTTTGGAGTATCACTGCCCATTTTTGAAAGTTTCTTTAGATCACCACTGAAGACCTTAAAGGTGCAACAAGAGATTTCAAGTCACCCATATTTTCTGTGATATGTAGTGATTTCATATTCAGTAGACGCACAATAGATCCCTACCTTTTATTTGGTTACAGAAATAACTTAAAATGAAAACAAAAGGTGATTTGTATATATTTCAATAGAAAACATAGGCTGAATTTTGTATTTGCTCCTATATGAAATTAGAAATTTCCAAATTTTTGTACCAAAGAAATAGTTCTCAGCTTAATCCTTACAGATGGGGATATTTTTGATATAAAGCTTTACACCAGTGCCAAAATCAGAATTTTCACATTTTTTCGGGACACCTGGTATTTGAAATCCCTCGTTGCACCTTTAATTAGGTGTAATTTTTCTTTGTGAACCCTAAACTTGAACTCCAAATAGTTTTGGCTCCATGCAGTTATTACTTGAACCTTGTTACTCTGATTGGATGAGTTGTGTATTTGTCATAGCTGAGTAGGTAAGACTTGGGAAACTTAGGGCAAGTTCTTGCTAAGAGTCTTCTTAGCCATTTCTTTACTAATTCAGAGCAAAACTTGAGATGATCTTAACCTCACTGTGACTTCCTACCTGTTTTCCTGATAGGGATTTCCCTCAGTAACTCAGTGAGGGCATTTCCCCTTAATGATGCATAGGGCAAGTTCTTGCTAAGAGTCTTCTTAGCCATTTCTTTACTAATTCAGGGCAAAACTTGAGATGATCTTAACCTCACTGTGACTTCCTACCTGTTTTCCTGATAGGGATTTCCCTCAGTAACTCAGTGAGGGCATTTCCCCTTAATGATGCATAGGGCAAGTTCTTGCTAAGAGTCTTCTTAGCCATTTCTTTACTAATTCAGGGCAAAAAATTGAGGGACGTTCTTCACCCCTCACTGTGACTTCCTACCTGTTTTTCTGAGAGGGATTTCATTGAGGGCATTTCCCCTTAATGATGCACCGGCTCATTAACTTATTTCATCACTGTCAGGTCTGATCCAAACCCTGCTCTGTGTAGAGGACTACAAACTGGTTTTGACAGCTGTTAACATGGAAGGAAATAGAAGTGGACAAAATAGAGGGGCACCAACTAAGCCATGGGGTTGCGTGGTAGAGGCAGCTCGCGACCAATTAGCACAGGGATGTGAGGGGGATTTGGCTAATGCAAAAAGGAAATGAGGGATACACACAGAGATTTCCCGTACTTCCAGGGCCTGACCCGGCCAGGCAGTAGCGCGGGAGCAAGTGGCTCAGGACAAAATTAAGCCCTCGCTTTTTTACCATCACCGATAAAGCCGGATTAACGTTTTATTATACACTGTTCCCATTTAGGATTGTCGGGATTTGTTTGTGGAAATTAGTAGCTATTTTTAGAGAGCTCTTTTAATTTGAATTGTGACAAATGTACTGATTAGGGATTAGAAGTTATTGATGCAATAATGGATGTTTGTCTAGTTCATATTGGAATAATATATATTGCCCTGTCGTAAATCCAAGATTAAACTTTGCACTGATTATGAGACCTTACATTTCTAAGATTAATGGGTTGGACACACAGTAGAGATCCGTGAAACAGATATACTACACATTTCTTATGGACTTTCTGCTTGCACCAGTATTCTGTGTATATTTGTGTGCATTCATGTGGTGTGTGTATGTGTGTTTTATTGGTAGATTTTATGTAAGTTGTGTATTTTATTTGTTTTTATGGAAATTATGATTTGCATCATAAATGGGTTGCAGTAGAGCAGGAGTTGGATCACACAAAATACTTTTGTTTAACAAATGTAGAAAATGGTAACCCTGGTTTAAACCTGGGTCTAAAATTAGACTCCTTTAGAATACCAGTCTATATATAATTTCAACAGGTGGTGTATACTTTGTCCAGCCTGAAATAAGGAGTGATGTCAGAAATTTCACACAGTGTCCTGTGCGCGTCGCGGTAAGTCGCATCTGCAATCGTTGGCATGCGTGGTACACACGCACAAAATACTGTGCATGTGACATCACTCCTTACTGACTTCTGCCTAGACGAAGTATATTACATTCAGTTGATGATGCTCCCCTAGTCAAGCATCTGTTGAGAATATCCGCCTTCCCCATAACTCCACCTCAGCTTTGACCATGGTTGATGTTATTGTCCATTTCTTTACCTTCGTGCAGTGATATCATAACCTTGACATAGCTTTTACACATGTCAAGATATGCCGTCTCTGTGCGCACATGTAAAAACACTGTCGCTCTAAGCCAGCGCGCATGGTTTACTGGTGCGACCATCAAATCTCGCGTTGATGTCACTGCACGGAGGTAGGGAAACGGAGTATAGCAAGGTTAGGGTTAGTGCCTGGTAAACTAGATCTACTGGTCAACATTCTGACCACAGGGGAAGAGGTCTGCAACATAATTGGCAAAACGTTTCCAGACAAGAACACCTGTAATTTGAAATGGCATAAATCATCCAGAAATTGTTTTGGTTTGTGTTTTGCGCTTGATTTTGTCTATCATATTGCAGCAGGCTAATATGATAGACAGGTACTTGATGCGCTTCGCAGAACTTTAACATCATCCCCCATGCCACAGGTCAGTTTAGTTCTATACCTTCAATGAACTTTCAGACTCACCATGTGTACACTGGGTATTATAGATAATACCCAGTTGCCATATCTGTCAATTTCTCTTTTTTGCAGATTTGTTGGAATAATTGAACTTCAGCAAAAGAAGCAGAGATTATGATAGGTTGAGTGATAGTTCTGGGTTATGAGATTTCTAGGTCTCTCCCCTGTAACCATCCATATAGGTCATGGAAGCCCTTGCTGGTTTCCCTCATGTATGTAATGGTCTTGTAATTGGCATGCGTGTATGGCCATATTGGTGGTCATTTTTGATCTGCGTTGATTACATGGGCTTTACTCTCCAAGACCTTAAGCATTGTTTTCCAGTGTCTTGCTATATGTTTTGAGTCAAGTAAATCAGGTGGTGTTTGTAAATTTGCTCAGAGCATTACATGGTCATACATAGAGTTGTGTCAGATATGTCAGGAAATTTGGCAGGTTAATAAAGAGTTTGCAAATAAGAGCAAATCCTGTTGTAATCTTGATATTTTTTCTTGACGAATTTGGTGAATTTCTGAAATTGTATGTGAATCTCAAAGAAACCTGATGCTCAGTGGACAGGGTTTAGTGCAAACACACAGTGTGAGTGGTTATTGGGTGTCTATGTGACAATATTGTGTAGTTGGTTGTTATGCAACTTTTAACATGCATGTCTATAAAAGTGCAATGCAGTGAACGCTGCTATACTTTGATCGATACAAAATTGGCAAGCTTTTTGTAATTTGTGTGTAAAGGCTGGGACAAATATATACTCCCCGCCTAAAAAATCCGAATGATATAAATTACTGTATTAAAAAGGTATGTAGGTGAATTATAATAATAAATGCCAGGAGCGTTGTTCGCGTAATGTGTTTGCTTATTGACCCGTATCCGTAATGCATTGATAATAAAGCATGATGTGGAAGTTTGAGAGATTTATCCAGCTGGCTTGGCGCGATCATTTGAAAGCAAGTTTGAGCACATTGATGGCCATTTCAACATCGTTTGGATTTTTTAGGCGGGGAGTATACTAAAGGGATTATATATTTTAGTTACATATGAGTTTCTGTCAAGTCATTGTTTTGGCTTACAAAGGCATAGTGCTATCTGACATACAACCTTGGATTATGTGGTATATATTTCCAACCTAGATGCAAAAAGAGACGCATAGCTATATATTCTGGCTAACTGAACTTGTCATATATATGTAGTTTACAATGATTCCAAATTGCCATATATTAGAAAAAACTACTTAGTTTTTAAACTTCATGATACCAAAAAGAACCAAATATGCGGGACATCACATTGTCTAAGTTCAGTTCATAATGCATTTGACAGGATTTGTAACCACTCTCTGGAAGAATTAGGGTAATGGAATTGCAAAATAAACCACACCACTTCCCCATGTAACTCACATCCCAGCAGGTGGACAAACATTCCATCAAAGAACCCCTAGTAAAAAATTTCATCCCTCATAAGTATTTTTCATCCCCTTGTAATCCTTCAAAGAATCCTTTATCTTTCACAGAATCCCTCAACTTTCAAAGAGGCTCTTATCCTTCAAAGAACCTATTTTTTCAAGAACCTCCTATCCTTCACAGAACCCCTATCCTCCCAAAGAACTCACACTGCAGATTGTCAGAGATTTAGCTAATAGACTGCATTCCTTAAGAGTCATTTTATGTGTCCAGTTTGAGCCCAAATGGGAACATTTTACATAGGGGTTTAAGTATAAGAGCTATCAAGTTTAATCCAGGCAACAGCTTTAGGAATGCACAAGTTGGGAAACCGCCGGGGCTTGAGAGGGACTCCAAACATAGTAAAGTGGTTATTGAACACTTATTTTAATCTTTCACGAGGGTGATTGGCAAATACAAACATAAACAGTGCACTTGGCCAGATTCAAACCAGCAACCTTCATAGTTTTTACTCTAGGATATACAAACCTGAGCCTGATCATCATCAGTGAAGTTAATTACGACCATTAGCTTTCAGGTTTATACAGGTGCAGATGTATAAGAGACAATGCCTAACTTTCCACATCTTGCATGGAAAGTTAGGCATTACGTCTCTTAATGCATCTGCACCCACACAAACCTGAAATCTAAAGGTCGTTATTGTCAGGATGTAACACATGCTTCTAAATATACAAAATCCTGATTGAAATAAACACATCTGTTTGTTAATCAGTTTGATGAACCTCCTGACATAAATACACTTTAACAGAGAGGGCTACTCTCTGCATACTGTCATCAGTTGGGGGGGGGGTGACAGGAAATATAGTCCTCCTGACTCAGAGTCCTCCTAGAACGGTGAAGAATACGGCACTCAATTCAGTTGACTCTTCACGCAACATTTGTTTCACGCTTTATTCTGTTGTCGTCTGTGGAGCCCGGACTATGGCTCCTGCCGGACCATATCTCCTTTTACAGGGGCAAAAAAGAGGGCAAAATTGCATCTGTAGTATGTGGCTAGACCTCAAATTGGAGATGTCAGCTTGTGGTAAACCTGTCATAAGAGGAGGAAAATAACCATTTTCTATGCAAAATGTGTCACTCTTTTTCAGGGGTATTTGCATGGTTACTGTTCATTATCCCGAAGGTCGTTTATCTGAACACAGGAATTTCTAATACCTACGTAGGCGTTATTCCAAAGGTTCGTTAATCTGAACATTTGTTTCTTTATTCCAAAGGTTTGTTATTCCGAATGTTAGTTTATCCGAAGGTTCGTTGATCTGAAAATGAAATACGGTTCGTTGATCCGAAAGTGGAATAAGCTAAACAAATATTATTAAATTTCGGATAAACAAACCTAATTTCTTTTTCGAATAAACGAACCTTCAGACTAACACACCTTCAGATTAATAAACCTTCTGAAAAATGAACCTTTGAATAAACGAACCTTCAGAATAACAAATTTTCGGATAAACGAACCTTCGAAATAGCGATCCTTCTGATAAACGAACCTTCAGATGAATGCGTAGGCCCCATTTGCAGGGTTCATATTAACACTTGATTGGCATTTCTTATTGCAGATTTCTGTGAAGTATGTCCATGTTTCACATGATCTTTGTGGAAATATTTATAAACTGTTATTCACGACAACATTTTTGTTTTGTTGATTGATTTTTGCAGCCTGTTTCCCCACACACAGAGTTAAAGGTGTGGTACGCAGCCGATTACGCCAAGGACATGAGTGCTGAGCCATTGGAAAAACCAGGTTTGTATGTCTATCACGTTAGCTTATGCTCACACCTAAAATATACCTTAACACCTCACCTTTGATTTAAAAACAGCCATAGCAAGAATGTTGTTGGTTTTCTTAAAGGTGCATTTTGTGATTCCAGCACCTTCTGTTTTACAGTTTTCTAGATATCATTGAGAAAAACTTATTCACAAATATTCAGTTGATACCGATCTTGTGGTTTGATGTTATGAGCAAAAATCACAGGTCTTTTAGCATGATTTTATTTTCAGTTACATTTTCTGTTTCTGATTGGTGGGAATAATGTTTGAGTTGTTCAAGTCAGTGCAAACATTTTGCAACAGTAAATCCCATATTTGTGATCACTTTTACCAAAAATAAATTCTGCTGTTGTTCTCTGCTCCCTTCCAATAAATTTATTTTGTCGCCTGCCTTAAGGCAGGAAGACATATAGGGATCACTTTGCCCACTGTTGTCTTTTTGCTGATGTCAGTTGTTGTGAAAAAAGGTTAACATTTGAGAAATTATCAATTATTGCTCCAGATGTTAAAATTATGTGAAAGTTTCAGTGCCAACTGCAAACAAATTCAAGTCATTGGTGCAATATGGGAATCGCTGTGTGATGAGGTCAAAGGTCACATTCCAAGGTCAAAACTCATCTGAGGTCAAAAGTGTGAGATGGGTTAAATATCAAAGTTATGTAAAAAGTTTTGGGATCTACACGTCAGGTTACACTTGTTATCTGCGGAAAACTTGTATTGTGCTTTTTGGCAGATTTTTGAAAAGCCGCCCCCAAAACGA
This sequence comes from Ophioderma brevispina, assembly GCA_023653785.1. Lineage (NCBI taxonomy): Eukaryota > Metazoa > Echinodermata > Ophiuroidea > Amphilepidida > Ophiodermatidae > Ophioderma > Ophioderma brevispina. The sequence goes on along the minus strand of JAMKCH010038007.1, from coordinate 48,494 downwards.
AATCAATTCTGGCTAGGGGCCTGTATACAACAGGTTGATGCATAGATGACGTAGGATACCAAATCGGCTGTCTTATTTTGACTTTGACCGAGCCTTTTATTGACACGTGGATTTGTAAATTGCTTTTGCTTTGCCAAGTTTTAATTTTGTTTCCTCTTGTATCATGCTTTCACTCTGTAACATGTGTAAGATGTAGTCTTGATGGATCACCGTCTTCAGGTCTTAAATTAGATGATTGCCACAGGTTTCATATTATTAGCAACAAAGTGATAAATGTTTGTAGTGACAAGTATAAGGCGGAGCTACCGAATTGCAATACGTACCGAACATGAGTTGTGGACTTCCTCGATGTAGAATAGGTCAAAATTGTAAAGAAATATCATCGGGGAATAAACTTTTGTAGTCAAAAATGGGAAAATGTGTTGGGTCAACGGAGATGTCTAGACGCGTGCTGCCACATCTTCTGCAAACATTAGCGTGCTTTCAAATAAATAATTACAATGGACAATCTGATTAATTTGGAGTGGGATGAGATGTTATTCTTTAATATGTGTAGGCCTATAGCCTGTGTGATGCCACAATTCCAGGCTTATATGAACATATCAAATGATATAACATGTCTACAGCCCGCAGGGGATACCTTATATGTGGCAGTTCAAAGTTAATTAGACTGTTACAATTTGTCTTTCTCCCTCTAAGGTAGCAACTTAAAGGTAGGCCGTTAATTTTGAGGTAAATTTCTCTGTGTAGATTCAACTGATATTATAAGTTCAATTTTATGGTTTTACTTCAAATTTTAGGAGATTGGCTTTTTTTAAAAAACCCAAGGAGTCCTATTTGCTAATTAGAATTCAAATTCAATTAGAGTTCAAATTCAAATTTAAAGCGGCACTGGCACATTTTCACAAAATATGAATTTCTTCAATTTGCTCTCAAATGATAGTCTAGGCCATTCAAAGAATAGAGATACATTTTACACATAAAATAACATACCCAGAAACAGATAGGGACATTGATATGAGGATAATGACATCCAGGTAATTTGTAGGCCAACTTTTAAGTTTTCCATAACTTTAATCAACAAATGTTTATATTACATGAATGTCATAGACTCGTACTCATTGATATTAAAACCACAAAGGTCACAGACCGGTCAAACAGGGTGCATGCCATGGGAAACATGCATACGGCGTGCGTTTTCTTGTGTTAAACAGCATTTCCGTCGTCTGCTGAATTAATGTCGCTGGGGACATTAATTATAAAATTGTTTTGTTTACCCATTAGGATGCTGATTTGGTCTTAATCATTTCAGGTGAGGGCTTATGTATATAAAACTAAAAGCTTTAATACCATGCAGAAATATTGATTTTGAAAAAGCTTGAGGGTGTACTATTTTTCAAATGTGCCAGTGTCTCTTTAAAGTTCAAATTTAATTAGAGTTCAAATTCAAATTTAAAAACAAATTAAAAATTGTAAACTTGTGCAGTTCCATGACCATATTTGTAATCAGCATGAAAAATGCATTTAAATGAGTACAAACAAGCCTAGTCTTAGGTCAGTAGATCTTGAGATTATCTCCTAATCTTGGGACCTTTATTTTATATCAGCATGAAAAATGCATTCAAATAAGTCCAAACATGCCTAGTCTTAGGTCAGTGGTTTTTGAGATGGCTTCCCAAATGAGTGCAGGTCATCATTTGGGAAGCCATCTCAAAAGCTACTGACTTAGGTAAACACCCAACTTGGGTTAACATCTGACTTGGGTTAACTCCTATCTACCAGTTATAGGTTGCACACCACCAAATAATTTGCTGTTTGTTTGTACAAAATGGCCGTTTTTTAAACATCAATTTTTTGCTAACGAAACGACTCAGTCACTCAAAATATAAATTATGGGTTACCTTGGACCTCCAGACCTTTGCACCCCATTCAGCCAGAAAAACCCATAGTTTGACCACCAATTGTTGAGCTACTGGAGCATGAAGACTACAATGAGTTTTGATCCTCTCTGAAAATATGGCTTCTAGTTGAAATATTCCTATGAGGGTGGAGTTAAAATAAGTACTCTAATTACTCATTAGAAAGTCTCACAGACTCTCTGATCTTGTTAATTTGCAGCTTTAAAACAATTTCTAACACAAAATATGACAAAGAAAATTCAGTTTTTACTATTTTTCAATTTTAACTTAGACCTGACACTTTTTTTTTACCTTTTTTCAAACACTTTTTGGCCAAAGAGTGTCAGACTAGATCTGTTTAGTGGTTTTGGAACCTGAAAGGTAGAGATGAATATGGCATTTACGGGGGGCAAAAGTTGTTATCAAATTCACTTTTTTTAATGACAACTAAGGATTAGCATAAATTCGTACTGTAGTTGTTTACACTTGCACTGATTTTGAATTTGCATTCAGAAAAACAAATTGCGTGTTTGCTTGGTGATAGGCCGAACGTGCACGGCCTCAAGTCAGCATCATGCTTTGTAAACTTGCAATCGATAACAACTTTCATTTACACTAAAAAAAGTTTTAACACAATTATGACTTACTCAAATTCACCTTAAATGAAAGATGATAAAGGTCATCATTGAAATTCGACTTTTTGAATTGCGTCCTAATTATCACTCTACCTGTTTACACTTATCACAGAAATGAATTTGATTATGACCTAAGTGAATTTGATGATGACTTTTACCCAGTGTAAACGCCCTTCCTATTTACATGTCACCATACCTGGAATATTTGAATGACTGGGTGCTTCAGTTCCTCAGATGCTTTCATAGACCTTGCCCTCTCTGCCTGGATTACAAAGACCTTGTAGAAGTGCTAGTGACCTAATAATAAGAGAACATTATGACAGAATGTTCTGATGTATCAATCTGGTTTGGATTAGATAGATATTGCTATGAGGGCTAATGTTAACGAATGCCTGCACTTTCGCAAAAATGGGGATACCATACAGCAGTTGTTTTGGTGTGTTTTATTTTTAATTCAGTGCTCTCTTCACCAGCAACAAGTGGAGCCTGCATATTAGCAATTTCTGCACTTGTAGATTTTCTTATAGGTTATAAACACCATAACTCACTGGCTATAGGTTAAACACCACTCACTTATTCACAGTAGTCTATGAGAAAATGGGCAACTTTGAGCATGTTTCTTTCACAGTTAAAACTCTTACAGAGTAAATGCAACAATATCATGTCAAAATACAAGCTAAATTCACCAAATGACCAGATTTTCAACATATGGTGACCAGAACATTTTTAGTTATGATTCACTAAATTCACAGCACATTAAAATGCCCAGCACAAGATGCTCTATAGTTAAGACAGCTCATAGTGGGCCAATCGAGGTGAAACTGACGAGTCCACAGTAAATTGCCTCAAATTTACTGTCCAAATACATTTGCTTTGAGAAGATGTACCCTTCTACCATGTCAATCATGAAATTACATAACTTTCTTACTGCAACAAAGCCCAAGATTTTTTATCCTGGTGGCAGCATGGCTTGTTGTGTACTGTAAAATGGAAAATTTTCGTCGCTACACAATTAATTTCGCCTTTTCCGCGCACTTCGAGCTAGCGCGAAATTTAAACCCGCGAAAATGTTTATTTTGTGTGTAGGTCTTTGTAGGATAGCTGAAAAGAGCGAATTTAAAAACAAGCAAAAATGTTAAAAATCGCTGAAACGCGAAAATTACACGCGCGAAAATGATCACTTTCACAGTATTACCTCTTGAGATGGCTGCCAAAAGACTTCAAGTCATTCAGGAAGACATCTCAAAAACCACTGACCTTAGACTAGGCTTGTTAGGACTTATTTAAATGCATTCCATAAATTACCGTTTCGAAATCCCAAATGCCAAATTGAGCAGGTCGTGTCCTGCCCCCGTGTTAGTTTGGTACAATGACATCACAATCATAATCTGGAATTAATCTTCTACATGCATAAGCATATTATCTGTGCCAGAAGTAAGCCGCATAGAAGGTGGATTAAGATTGTGATGTCATAGCACCTAGCTACATTTTTTTCTTAGTTTTGCCAAGAAATTGTACAAAACCTTTAATTTACAATTGTTTTAAAATATATGAAAATGAGTGAATGATGCCTGTGTTTTGTAGTATCTTATTATTGTTTTTATACAATCGAATCCTCTAAGAAATATTGATAATTTCACTCTTGCAGACTAAAAGTAGCTATCATAGAAGCTATAACTTCCTATTGGCAAAACCTCTACCAAGAGTTTGACTTGGAACTTGGCAAATGGACTTTCTTTTATTCCCATTTTGGATTCTCCTCTTGCTCATTTCTTTGAAATATTCTGGTTTCGTGGCAAGGTCACATGACAAAATCTTGGTGGAGATAATAAGAAGTTGCTGTTGCTCAATAAGTGTCAAAGATGGCTAATATATCTCCCCAGAAAGGAAGTTATTCATTAGATATGATGGTCGGAAAAGAATTAGCTTTCAAGGAAACCAACCAAAATAGCTAGAGGTGATTGGTGACTGTGTGGGTGGCAATCACTGAGTTAAAATATGCTCATCCACCAAGGACACAGTTCAGTGGGTTGTACTTGTACATACATTGACATGAACTGACCTTGGGTGATCTGGGTATCATATATCGTACCCCAAAAAACGGGGTGTATTTGCTAATATATTGTGATGAAAGCTACTGAACTGTGCCAAAGGAATTGAGATTTTACTAGCTCATAGTGGTAATGACTAGCCGCCCATTAAGGATTCACCACTATGCCGATGTGCTTGACTTCAAAATATGATTGGTCTCCATGTATTGTGTTGAGATTGAGGTGGTAGTACAGAAAAGCTTTGTTCTCCTGAAGAATCAACTGGGATATGCACCGACAAATGTTATGAAGTTTGTGGAGATATCTTGGCTTTGACTTAATCCACTGAACTTATACTTGGGTGGATTTTTTGTTGTAACAATAATTATATTTTGATGTGAAGTGTTCTGTGTATGCAAGCTTTCCTATCAACTTTGCTGTGTAAAAGTAATTTCTGATAGGATCGTATTTGCAATGCATCCATGTGACATGTTATATTCAGCTTTAGACTTACCCGTGAGGTGTCTCACCCAGGATGATATACACACCAGATTACATCTCCCTAACCATGTGTTAGTTGGTGCTTGCTTTGTAGTTAACGACCAGCCGAGCACCTCGTTAACAGCCCTAACACCAGAAGACGAACCAAACACAACCTCGTCAGCTTCGCTGCTTTCTCGCCCACCGCCTGACCTGCTGTTGTGACGCCTACGAGTTCAACGACGATGGACATGGACCAGGTGATGAATCCGGTGTCGACGGTGTCGGACATTACGCCGATGGAGATTAAAGAGGAGCAAGATGCATTGGAAGTAAGTAGTTGGTTTGACTTCGTTCAGTGGCGGCTCCAGAATCAGAAAAGCAGGGGCGACAAGCAGAGTTAAAATTGTGTGTTATCAACAACACGTTGAACTACTTCACATAACTCTTTACACATGTATTTCAGCTAGGAATTTCTTATGTACTGGTCCACTTGATACAACAATAATCCTACTTCAATAAAGAGCTCTGCATGAATAAACCTATTTGCTGATAACTCGCAGTATTTAACTCTTCCTTGCGCCCCTGCTTTTCTGATTCTGGAGCCGCCACTGCTCTGTGGAATTGAAGAGTGGTATACAGCAGTTATACTGTGAAATGATTATCAAGAAGGGTATACATACCTGGATATGAGAATGACCGAGTACTGATTGAAATGGGAGAACTTATATCACAGTTTTGGATTTAATGTGAGAAAATTCCTTCCACATAATGTATGCAACATTTTCAAATTTGTTGAAAAGCACTTTACAAAATGTCCCATTCTATTACTATTATTATTAGTTACATGTTCATAAATATATAAATGCCTTCAATTTTGAGTTAGAGTACAAGTTTGCTCAATTTTGTCATAAGTGTTGACATACTGAGTGAATTTAAAAAAAATTAAATTCCAACTGGTTGCCATCCAAAACAGTTGCATTGCACATTGAAAATGAGGAACGAGTAAAGAATGTGATAAAAGCGCCTAGATAGTACCAGAGTAAGCGTCTACCATTTTCCTGGTTGGGAAATTGGACGGGGAAATCAAACAATTAACATAGAATGAGGAAATCCGCTTAATCAATGCGGGAAAGGAAATGCATCAAATCAAATACTACCATCCGTGCCATTTTGTGTTTAAAACCATGTAATTGAAGTTACTCTTTTGTCGTATTGGATACAATTAATTGCACAGAAACCAATTCTGTTTTTGAAGAAATTAAAATTTTCTTTAAAACTATTTTTTTTAAATTTTAAGATATTTTCTATTATTTTGACAAACGAATGTCTTCAGGACATTTTCCAGTTAGAAATAATGTAATTTGGGGAGCACTTTAGAATTTGATATGGGGCTCATGCATGACTGTACATTAGATTTATTTTGAGGGTCTGCAGAACTTTGAAAAAGTGGACTTTGGGGGAAAAGATCTATGCTTGCACCTATTTTATTATTTTTTTTTCAATGAAGTAGACCTAACCCCACTAAAAATGTCCCTTTTGGGAATTTTGAAGCACCTCGCCACCAATATGCACTTAAAATTTCCCTAAAATTTGGACTTTTTTTATTGAAAAAATCAGCAAACTGTGATCCTTTTCCCCCTTTGTGGAATTTGGTGGAGGGCGTGACTGCCGACTGCGCACCTCTCTCCACGTATGGGCCCTGCACCAACACAGTACATTCTCAATCACCTAGATGTGACAAAATTGAACAAAACTGAATGATATCCTGCTTCAAATTTCTTACAAATTAGGTTTTCCTGGATTTCTTCTTTTTAATACTAAGAAATGAATGTTTATATTTATATTAATCTTCAATACAACATGCCATGTAGAAGTTTTACCGGTGTCTTATGAATAGCCTATTAGAGCAAGGAAATTGGTCTTAATAATTTATGTGGGGGTGGTTGAGAATAAGGATTGGAGGATTTGAACCAAATTAAGAAAGCTTGCTTTTTACTCTCAGTAATTAATATAAGAACAAAGAGTCATATATCAATGTGTTCCATGCTATGATGTCATTATTTAGGGTTACTTGAACCTGTATCAATTATATGTTATTAGTTTAAAGAGCTACTGTGCCTTCATCAAAAGTGTAATCAGATTGAGTTACAATAAGAGCAGGAAGGTTATAGTTAAAGTGATTTATTGGCATGAATCTCTCGGAACATATATAATGAAATGTCACTAAATAATACGTACCAGATAGCTTTCATGGTCATTGAGTATTCCTAAAGATTTATTCTGACAAATACACACCACTGTACAGCAATTATGGCAGCTGCCATCTTTATTCCCTGTGCTATATTTACAATGCTGCATGCAATACAGAAACAGAAGCCATTGAAAATACTTCACATGACTTCAGCCAATCTGCCTCAAGCCCCATCCTTGTGAACTTGGGTGAGCACACAGAGGATACGAGGAAAGTTCATGGCTTGTAGCTGAACGATAGCGTAAATAATAAACAAGGAGGCTTCCTTAAATCGTCTGTTATGAAAATTAAGAATGAAAATATTTTTTCACAAGGAATACTCCAATGACCATGAAAACCATCTGGTACATTTTATTTAGGGATATTTTATTAAGTGGCGATAGATTAATGCCAATAAATTCCTTCAAGAGTAAAAAGAGGAAATTCTTTCCATTTTCATGTAGTGATGCATAAATAGAGCATTCTACTATAGATCTATAGATCTGCGCTTTGTTGCACGTTGTATGCGTACTGCACCTATCCCAGCACCAATTTCCTTTACTACAAGCAAGCATAGGCAAGCAAATCAAATTATTAAATTCTTGAACAGCATGTAAAGGCAACAGTGCCTCTTCTAGCCTCTGTCTTCCACCTCTTATAACCATTTACATCTTCCTTAGGCTTACCGAGAGGCATTGAAAGGTAATGATTAAATTCTTGAACAGCATGTAAAGGCAACAGTGCCTCTACTTGCCTCTCAGGCATCCACTTGTTATAACCATTTACATCTTCATGATCCTAATTACTGAGAGGCATTCAAAGGCAATAGATTTTCTGATTTGTTTAATATTACCAAGTTACTGAGAATAAAATGTCACAAGTGCCTGTGTGGCAAGTTAGGTACTGTTCCATTCTGCAATTTGTTGTGGTTAGTCGTTATATTCTGTCAATTGATTTTCTTTTGGCATTTTGTTTTCCTCTCTGGCAGATGTGTTCTTTATCAGGAGTCTTCCAAGGCCAACAGGACAAGAACAACAACCAAAGTGACAACCAGTCATCGGAACCCTGGAAATGTTCAAACTGCAACCACGTCTTTGGCACGTTTGTACTGCTGGAACAGCACACGTGCGAGTCCAAGAAAGGCCGGCGAGGGCGCAAACCAAAGATACACAAAATGAAGGACGGTAACAAACAGGCAATAATGACCACGACGCATGACGGACAAAATGCAGACCTGCAGAATAACGACTCGTCACAAAAACTGCTATTAAAAGTGGACAAAGATAAACCGCAGGGTAACGGTGGTAATGCAGTTAAGCCAAGAAGAGGACGGGTAAAGCGTGATATGAAAACGTTCCAGTGTTCAGAGTGTCCGAAAGTATTTCTAAGCGCCGACAAACTGAAAACGCATTCATACTATCATACGGGTGAACGCCCATTTGAATGTTCCCAATCAGACTGTAAGAAGGCGTTTATCTCAAAATATAAGTTGCTGCGACACATGACGACACACTCCCCTAATAAACTGCATAGTTGTTCCTATTGTGACAAGAAATTTCACCGTAAAGACCACCTGAAAAACCACTTGCAAACGCATGATCCCAACAAAGAGTCGTTCCGTTGCGGCGAGTGCGGCAAGGTGTATAATACAAAACCAGGGTTCAAGAAGCATATTGCACTGCACGCCGCAGCAGCCGGAGAGCTCGTCTGTAAGATATGTGAAAAAGATTTTGAAAGTACTGAATTGTTGCTTCAACATATTAAGTTACATTCAGGTAAATCCAACGGATCCAAGGAGAAGAAACACAAATGTGAGCATTGTGAAAGACGCTTCTACACGCGCAAAGACGTGCGCAGGCACATGGTGGTACACACGGGTAGAAAAGACTTCCTCTGCCAAACGTGCGGGCAGAGGTTTGGTCGCAAGGATCACCTAGTGCGTCATACGAGGAAGAGTCATGACAGTAATGATCAATTACGGGTTAAGCTTGGCGAGCACCTGCAAGCCGTGGGCGCCGCCACTGTGCAACAGATGTTGGACATGCAGCATCTGCAAGAACAGTTACAAGTCACGCAGACAATGCCCCCTCCCTTACCACCCCCACCCCCACAGAATACAATGGGCCAGTCCATGCATCACCACCCCCACCACCAGCAACAGCTGACAGATCTACTTGAGATCCCTCCCATTCCCCAGCCGAGATCCTCCTTCTGCACAAAAAAGATGTCTCCGAAAACGCGGCCTGGAAACAACCACTGAGGATGCCGCAGCGTCACATGAAACGGAATAAGCTCCTGGACCGTTTGACCGGGTCCGGAAATGATCAACGGAGGTGGAAAAGGATATCCAGCTGAATAATGAACTTGAATCCGACGTCGGTGGATCTGGGCAGTTATTGGGGCTTCCTAACCTCTTCACACGTGTGCAACAGCAACGATGCAGCATGCACCCCCTACTCCAAACCTCCCCACATGTGTCCCTACCCCCTAACCACTCCCCCAGCGACAATGGCCCAATCACAAGGGGGTATGGGACATCACCATCAAAAAGGCAGAAACAGAAACAGCATCATCTAACCTCCAGCAAAAACACACAGCACAGCAGCCCAGCAGCAACCCGCAGCAAGGAATGCACGGGGACCCTCACCATATGCAGAAGAACCCATCCAGCAACTCTCACCACCCCACCCAACCATCACAACTGGTTGCCACAACACCATCCACCACACTCCATCTCTAGCTATACACAGGCATGCCCAGTTCATCAAGGCCTTCCAGGGAGTGGCAATCAACCAGTGTGTAACTTAAGTTAGGTATCTTATAATATTGGTTACATGTGAATGTTAACCTGATTTAATTGTGCATAAAACCAGATTAGAGGGTCTTGTGAGGCGCGCGGTGTGGTCGTACCAGGTGGTGCTACCATTGCACCGCCTTTAAAAGGGAAATTAGATTCCCTTGGAGGAAGGAAAAATGTGAAAACTAGGTTATACCTTGTTTACGATAATAATATGCTGTTTGATACAGGGTATAAACCTGGTTATCAAAATTCAAACACACCTAATCTGTTTAATCAAACAAGGATTGCTTGCACTTGTCCATGGTTTACAAATGAAAGTGATGATATCACAACTGGTGACATGTATATCTAATAATACCTTAGTGTACATGAAACCAGTTGTTTAAACCAGGTTTAATAGTTAGTATTTAGCAGCTTAAATAGAGTCAAGGTCCTTTAGTGTATTATATTTTTTGTTGAAAAGAAGAGATTTATCCTATGTTCTGTTTAGCTTGATTCAACCTGCAAAAGAGCTTGATTGCTAAGTTCTATGCCTCTCAACAATTGCACCGTCATGAAGTAACCTCATTGCCAAAGGCTAAAGTCACTCACCTCTATACATGTGCCATTGTACTGGAACCTCTCTCAAATCAGGGGTATTATGCATTGTACGAACCAACTTTGGGCTGTAATTTTGCTCACGCCCTTGTATGGAGATCATGTGGACTTTGGCATGGAGATGAGGTGGTAATTTGTGCTGTGTGTAGGTTCTTGTCTGGTTGTGGTATTACAGCTCGGTTCAAAACAAAAATGGTACAATCAGAAAATGAAAATTGGTTATTAAATAGAATTTCATATAATAAGTCACTCTACTGGGATAATATTAAAGAACAAGACCAGGCTTTCTAATGCTCTTTATTGCATCTCATTTGCTTTTTTATCATCCAGAGATATAATCATTTAGGCGATATACCAAAAGCGATTTTGTCCCACTTTGCAGGGCAGAGGCTTCGCACAGTTATGCCATGCTGTTTGGAAGTCACAAAAGGATTGCAACTGACAAGGGAAACAAAACAAACTTAAAGTAAACAAAGAAGTTAGTTTTAGCGACCACATGTTTAAAATCAACATAATCGGTTCAATGATAAAATATCTGCTTTTCAAAATAATAAAGCAATACAAATATTAATTGCCTGGACAAAGAAATGGAACTTTGAATTTATTACAAATGTTGTAGCTGTTAAAATCTGCCGAAGGGAATGTAATGAAACCCAACTAAACACTCCAAATCCACAGAAATGGTTTAAAAATATTCCACTATCTTGTGCATTTACTAATTGTAAAAAAAAATTTGAATTTGGCAGCAAAGTATCAAAGTGTGGTAGGAATTTGGGTTCATGAACTTCAAGCCAGAAAAAACTCTCTCCTCCAGTTGCTGTACGCCGCTGACGGCTCATGGTTCTCTTCTAAGTTCTAAACACAGTATGTCAAATGTATGCATTTATCTTAAAGCCAAAACTTACTGGACATAACTTCCACCATTACGAGCTGTTTTCGGATCTTTTAGAGTTTCTTTATGAAGTTATCCCTTTGAGGATTCAAATCTGTTAAAGTGTGAATAATAACTTATGTTTATCAAATTCGTTCTCCCGTTCACTCAACCAAGAAAGTGGAACCAAACTTGATTTTGTGTCCGCAGTAAAACTGGAGTCTTATATCTCATCGATGAAACAGCCAAAATGAGGAGGATAACAAAAAATCCTGGAAAAGCCTGTATTTTCTTTAAGGTGATTGTACAAAACGATTTACTTTGTTGAGATATTATATAATAGTGAAAAAAAAGGTTTTTTGATTGTACCACACCACATTTTTTTTGAGACAGGCTGTCTATTGATGTGAAAGGGACAAGTGTGTGAATATTAAGGGAAAGTACAGACGTTCTCTACTGGTGGAAATATTGTAGCTTGAATGTAGCTGGGAGTTTTATCCTTGGGCACTACGTGCCTATCTATCAGCATCTAAGGCCACTATTTGATTGATTAGTGGGAACGTGATATCATGTATTGAGCAAAACAGAGTTAGCATGAAGAAGCGGGTAGGTGTATTAGAGAGAATAGAAGCACTCTTTTGATTGGGTACTCAGAGGGCCATTCTCTTGTTGTGCCCTCTAATGAACCAATCAGCGTTTGTATGGATAGGAAGGTATAGTGCCCAGAGGGTTAAAGGAGTGTGTTGCAAAGAGGGATTCAACCATACTGAAAATTTCAACTACCAATCGCTTTACTTTCAAAAAATGGGAATATTTGGAAGTTTAATATGTGTGAAAAAATTAGAATCAATATATCTTATTTTTACTAGTTGCTAGTTTGTGGCAGGGCAGTGACATCACGCAACCATTAACTGTGCATCTGGTATGCTTCTTTGACAGGTGTGAAAAGCCACATGTTGTCAGTAACTCACATACCATTGCTGTGTTGTGTTCTTTAAACAGTCTAACGATATGATCTGAGAAGTTGTAGGAGATATATTGTGAAGTTCTCAATCATCCAGGTAGGTTAAAAACAAAATAGTAAGTCCAGAAGGACCAGTTTTCACTGTTTCCTTAATGCTAGGTGGATTAAAACAACACTCAACTGTATGTAGCTTGTGGTCATGTCAGCAACTCACATACCAGGCATACCTTGGTATGTTTTTTATATAGACATGTTTTAAAGATATTGATCTGACAGGTGCTGCTGCTAGGTGGATTAACACCTCAGCTGAGGTATGTACGCAGTAATAGTCAGCAATGCGGCTACAGGTATACCATTGCATGTTGTTTTTTAACCTAACAGGTGTAGGTGGATTACACCTCAGCTGTGGTATGTAGCAGTCATAGTCAGCAACGTCGCATACCAGGATACCATTGCATGTTGTTTTTATACCAACAGGTGCTTGGTGGATTAAAACCTCAGCTGTACGGTATGTAGCAGTAATAGTCAGCAACTCGCATTAACCAGGTATTACCGATGCTATTGTGTTTTATTACCTAACGGTTGCGAGGTTGATTGATTAACAACCTAAGCTTCTGTAGGTAGTAGCCAGTCATAGTCAGCAACTCGCTTACCAGGATTACCATTGCGATTGTTGTTGTTTTGATACCTAACAGGTGCTAGTGGATTAACACCTAGCTGTAGGTAGTTGTAGCATTTCATAGTCAGCAACTCTGTCATACCAGGTTGTACCCATGCTATTGTGTTTTTTATACCTAACAGGTGCTAGGTGGATTAACACCGCAGTGTACGGTAGTGTTAGCAGTTCATAGTCAGCCAACTCGCATTACAGGGTATACCTGGGCATTGTGTTTTGTTCTACCTAAAAGGTATGCTAGGTGGATTATTAACCACCTCAGTGTACGGTATGTAGCAGTCAGTCAGCAACTCGCAACAGGTATTCCCATTGTATTCGTGTTTTTATACCTAACAGGTGCTAGGTGGATTAACACCTCAGCTGTACGGTATGTAGCATTCATAGTCAGCAACTCGCCATTACCAGGTATACATGCTATTGTTGTTTTTCTACCTAACAGGTTGCTAGGTGGATTAATTAACACCTAGCTGCTACGGTATGTGCGCATAGTAAGGCCAACTCGCATACCAGGTAACCATTGCTTATTGTTGTTTTTTATTAAAACAGGTGCTAGGTGGATACCACCTCAGACTGTACGGTAATTGTAGCAGTCATAGTCAGAAACTCGCATTTACCAGGGATACCATTGCTATTGTTGTTTTTATACCTAACAGGTGCTAGGTGGATTAACCACCTCAGCTGACGGTATGTAGCAGTCATAGTCAGCCAACTCGCATACCAGGTATACCATTGCTATGTTGTTTATACCTAACAGGTTGCTAGGTGGCATTACCCCCTCAGCTGTACGGTATGTAGCAGTCATAGTAAGCAAAACTGCATACAGTTATACCCAGTGCTTATGGTTGTTTTTTTACTAACAGGTGCTTAGGTGGATTAACACTCAGCTGTATTTAAACTGTCATAGGAGATACACGGAATGGAATTGAGTAATATCAGAAGTTATCATTCAAAAACACCCAAAGTGTTATCAATGAAATTAAAGTGATCTTAGTATAACTTTATTTCAGTATGCTTAATGTTATTTGTGAAGCTGTCTAGAAAAGAGTGGCTTGACTCAGCTTAAGATGGAAAAAGAGATTACCGAGGGTGGTATTTCTGAGTCTAACCCGTATAAGCCAGTATTTTTGTTGTAATGAATTTGTTTGTGAAATTGCACAAGTTGTCATTGTTGCGGTACTATAACTCAAGCAGCTCAAATACGGTAATTCATTTTTTGGGATGAAATGAAGGAAACTTAAATACCAAGTAAACCAGAAATATTAACGATACATTTTGATACATATTAGGATTTTTGGTGTTGTTAAACCATAATGATACACCATAAGTTTCACTGGGTCAATGTTGTTACCACTAGTCTTATTGGACAGGCCCTTGTGATGATCTACTTGATGATGATGCCGTTATTGAATCAGAGCTGCTGCGGGTCTATTCGTGTCAGTTGAGAAGTCATTAATCAGAGATAAACAAAACAGATAATTAGTGCTTAATGAGATTTACCAAAGTATGGTACTACTGAGCGGTTGTCATCTACGGGGTGGGCCTATAGTTAAAGAGTGATCATATTTTCAGGCATGTATGAAGGCATTTGAAGTCACTACAGTGCATTCGAACAACAAAATTCCACCAGTTGAGCTCTGTCACTATTATAGTGTGCAATGTTGTCATTAAATGACACTTTTTTATACGAATGTTGCATGAGAGTATATGTTAAGCAAAAACAATAATTATTATAATAATCTGCATTTTTGTACAGATAATACCTCATATATGTGTGTAAACGTCGTCGTGGCAACGGAACCATAGTTCCTTCTCTTTCTAAACCATGTTGGTTTACAAAATAATCAAGAGTCGAGATTGGTGTACGAGACTTATACATAATTCATGTTATGTTTGTGGGTTAATTTCCTTTTTCATACTGAATCAATATCTTCCAAGATTTGTATATGTTAACAGGGAAAAATATTGAATTTATTGCCTGGCGCACATGAACCTGTGTTTAGGAGGAACGCAAAAGCAACGGCAGACTCACTTGATTTGCAGTGCCTAAACTTGCCGTGTTATTAACAATTGTATCTCTCTAGTCAAAGGTAACTAGTGTGTTCACACGATCTTTGAAGAAAGGACCTGTCCAGATCCATTCACTAAATTACACAGTTGTAACAGTGAGACTGTTTGTCAATGGCCAGGGGCTCATGGTTTCGGAAGAAAATAATGCATAGAGTGCAAAGTTCATCACACTGAACTGTGTAGAGAGATATGCGCATACACGCAACAGGTCATAGCTAGTGTTTGCAGGTGCTGAATGAAGTGCTTTTTTGTAAAATAAAAACACTCTCAGTAGTTGTACGATTCCTTTATTAAGTAGATAGAAAGAAGCTGATGCAGAACTTTCCTTTTCATGCCTTTTACGTAGTATTACTCCTATACAAGTCTGCCCCCTTCTCATACTCCCCCCCCCCCACCCACCCACAATTTGATAACAACTAGGCCAGGCAGAAGTGGCATTCTAACAATTTTTATGTGCAACTCAGGTGTGATTTATCGTCTGCTTCTTCGGCCTGTGCCTAATTTGTGCTATAACGAAATCATGATAGGATGGGATAGGAGCTTTAACTGCTGTGCTTAGAGTGTATATTGCAAATTAAAACAGCAAAGGTCAAAGGTCATCTTCCGTGTTACTATGATTTTGATATAGTGGTGAATGTAAGTGAGATTTTGGATGATTTCTCCTGTGCGCCAAATAGTTACTCCTGTATATGGGGATGACATTTGCACTCTCACAATGTGTAATCTTGTATGGCTACAAATTTTCAACTTCTCACCCTTTAAGTCTGCTGAATTCTGCACCTTTTAGTATCATAAATTGTGCTGTGTGTGTTAGTGTGGATGGTTAGGCAGATATGCATTAGAAGTATGTTGTATTAACCTCAGCAAAACAGTAGTTTTTTTACATTTTAATTATTCGTGCTCTTTGATACTACAAGAGAAGATATTTTTATGCCAATTTGGAAAATGTTTAATGACAGTTTCTAAAATTGGCTTTCCCCATTTAGTTCAGATATTTAATTATAGGTAGATGTTCCCAATAAGCTCGTAGCCAAAATCTGACTTACATTCATGTACGAGTTCCTGACAATCTAATTTTATGCAAATCTATGCATGGACATAATTTTAATAAGTCTTGTAAATTACATTATTATTGTATAATAAGTTTTTTAATATCTCCTGTGTAACATATGTCGCTTTACAAAGGCACTGCGTACGTAGTCATTTTACAACTTCCCGGCAACATTTTTTAGTGCTTGGACAAAGAAACAGTTCTGTTTTGTATTTCCCTCCCTCATTGAGTAGTTTTGAGTTAATTTAATGGATTGAATCGAATGAATTATAAGAGAGAAAGGGCTTTCAGTGTGTGACTACATTTACTTCATTCACACTAGAGTAGACGTAGAGAAAACCAATCCGTTAACTACATTTTTATATAAGTCACATAAGTTCTAGGTAACGGGTGGAAGATTTTGTATTAAATTCCATCCGGTCTAATCCCTTTAATTAAGTGTAGTGCAATCACTACATTTCTCATATGACCGTCATGCTAATTAACAGTTCAGTGTTCTGTATATTCATCTAACATTTAAGCTAAAATTTGACACAACTCTTTCAACTATTTGATTTCCAGCTGTCAAAATATTCAAATTGGAGTGCAACTTGGATCAAATTTAATTTTAAACTACAAGTGTTTCTTGATAAAATAATGAGGGGACTCACTTCTGAGAAATACTGTGAAGCATGGCACTTTGCCGCATGGTGTAGGCAAACTGTAATTTGTCTCATGTTTGACTAGATATAACCAAAGTTCAAACAGGTCCTCATGAGGCTTTTATGTAGCTGCCATTTAGCACGACAGCCTACCTAATGATCTTAAACTTAATTGATGAAGCTGACCAGCAAAGTGGCTATATAAGCAACATTAAACTTTGCCTGCATTGACAGTGTAGGAATTCCTGACCTAAAAATAAACCTTTTGGAACAAAATCAATATATTCTCTGAAAATCGCCCATCTTGTGACAGTGTTTGTCCACAGAGTTACAGAGCATTGAACTGATTTACAGTAGTTGATCCATATGAGTTATATAGTGTACTACACAGGGTGTTATCATCCAACAATACCAATAGAGAAGATTTGTGTTTTTGCTTGTGTAAATAACGTTATTGCTGCATCAGGTGTCTTCCCTCGAGCCAAGGAAACCATCCCCATTTTGTTGTCGTTGAAAAACACTTCTACTCTATAATGTTTTTGAAAATGATAAGCATGTCTTGCTCTGCAATTTTTTAAAGAAGCAAAAAACATCCAATCTCACGGCACGTAGACTTTTAATCCCACGTACGTAAGCTCTCAATTTTGTCGTCGCAATAACGCTGTCATTTTTCGAGTGAATTCCATTGTTGTCGTATCTCACTCTTAATCCTTATTGATGTAGGACTATAGATTTGATGAATTCAAGTGGTTATTTTCTATGTTGGTCGGCTAATAATTGCGTATAAAATAGACCTCAAATGATACAATTGTAAAATTACCTGTAATATACGAGACCACCCCCTTGCAATAATACTCCCCTTATTACCTTGAAGGATGGACCTATGATAACAAAAAAATATTGAAATCTGTAAAGGACTTTTCACTCTATTTTAAGAACCATTCAATTGCATCTCATTGTGTAAATCGTGCAGTGTATTGCCAAAAAACTCTTTTGAAAAAATTTCATCTGTTTCTCTCTTTCTCTCGTTCTCTGTGTGTGTCGCTTCTCTGTATTGAAAACTTGAAAATAGAATTTTAAAGATAAATATGCAAGAACTCTAAAAGTATGCATGACAAATTTGTAAATACGAGTCCCTCAAGTTATTGGGTAAAAAGAATGATGTGTGTCCCTCTGACAAAAGTCCATATATAGATAAAAAGTTCTAGTTAAGAATCCAATAGAAATATATAGCCCATTTGTCTTGTGAAACTGTCACATAGTTCCCTTCTGTGTTACTATACTAAAGTGTGTTCGCAGTAAAATGAAACAATAATCTACAATGCACGAATGTTGCAATAGGCCAAGATAATGGTACATGTTATTGTGGATGCACTATAATGAGAAAAAAAATTGCATGTCAGTTATGTAATGAAATTGACAAAAGTTTAACAAAAATCAGGCAATATCCATATAAATACAAGGAAGAAAGTAAAAATGAATTTTGATCAACCCGTCACAAAATAATGTCCAATCTACAGAATCTTTTTTTCTCTAGCATTATCGTCCTCTTGTTTTAAGTCAATTTAAACATACGTACGAAATAAGTCAGAATACAAATTCTTACATCGTATGACTATTAAGTTTGTGTATAAAAACACCAAACAATATATATAATATATATGCATGTAAGTTTTCATCAATTTGACATGAATTTGTTGGATTCAAAGGCCAGGCATGGTTACAATGCTGTATTCAGGTCTCCTCAGCTTATACATAAAGAAAATTGTATACTGTACTCTCAGTGTCTGTCCCATTCTAAATTATTACGATAGTTGTACATAGAACAAACCATGTTGGTCAAAAATGGTCTGTTCGTTTCTTGCGGCTACTCCAATCTCGTATGTGGATCTTTGACGAGGTGACCATCTTGAAGCCGCTTAATCAAAAGCATTTGACTTTGAAATCTTTTTAGCTTTTTTGACCAAACATGTAACAAACTTCCAGTAATCCCGTATGTAGATTTTAATCTGTAGATGTTGTAAATGTTGACAGACCCATATAGTACTGTAACAATATTAAGAAACTCTAATAGGCCCCTGGTAAGAAGAGAAAAAAAACATGATATTCCCATCTCTATTAGTATTCTAAGGCCCGACTAGGCCCTTCTTAAATACACAATGTTTTCATCCATTTCCCTCATTGTATTCGGAACATCTTAAACAGTGTCAGTGATTGGTGATTTGCAACTCGTGTCCGTACGTAATGTCGTGTCCTCCTTACATCTCTCTTTCTCATGTTTCTATTTAGGTGGTAAAAGCTCTATAAGGATGCAAATGAATGCTTAATGGAATGCTTAATGGAATGCTTAAGTATTGCTTAAGTGAATGCTTAATTGCTATGCTCTTATTCAATGTTGCTATTGCTGAAGCATTGGGCTGCCTATATATCCATATTTCTTGTATTGGAGAGTAACTTATTAATGTATTGGTGATTTGTTGGGTTGGGTGTAAAATTGGGGAGGGGTTCTGTTGTTCAAGTAGATGGTTTTGTTGAAGATATCTCATTGGGGTTTTCTATAGTTTCACTTTTTTTCCACATTGGATCTTCTGGTAATCGTAGCTTTAGGGACCAGCTAAAATATTCTGTTCAAGAATACATGTAAAGTGTGCAATATCTCAGGATTAGTGACAGAAACAAAAATGATCGTCTTCTGTAAACATTTTTAGCTGGTTTTCATCACTTTATTCATCAGGGAAATGTTCAAGTAGATACATATTAATACATATTTCAGTGACATTTTGTTGTATCATATTTTCTTTTCAACCTAATAAGTACCCGGTGCTGTTTCTCACTTCTTAGAAAGACAAGAAATCTTCTGAGAATGAGAATTATAACAACCTCGTCCACCAGGGACAAAGTTCAGTGAATTGTACATATTAACATGAACATGAGTGTGCTGGATACCATAAATCATACCCAAACTTCAGGGGGAGTATTTTCTCTATACACTGGTAAATGAAAGTTACTGAACTGTGCCATGGGAATTGAGACTATATGGGCTTACATAGTTATGAGCTACAATATGCTCATCCCCAAGGACATAGTTCAGCAAGCTGTGTATGAATTAACTGATGAATGGAAGCTACTGAACTGTGTCATGGGAATTGAGACTATTGGCTCATAGTGATATTAGTTACAATATGCTCATCCCCAAGGACATAGTTCACCAAGCTGTGTATGAATTAACTGATGAATGGAAGCTACTGAACTGTGCCATGGGAATTGAGACTATTGTTTCATACTGATATTAGCTACAATATGCTCATCCCCAAGGACATAGTTCAGTAAGCTGTGTATGAATTAACGGATGAATGAAAGTTACTGAACTGTGCCATGGGAATTGAGACTATATGGGCTTACATAGTTATGAGCTACAATATGCTCATCCCCAAGGACATAGTTCAGTAAGCTGTGTATGAATTAACTGATGAATGAAAGTTACTGAACTGTGCCATGGGAATTGAGACTATTGGCTTCAAGTGATATGTGGTACAATATGCTCATCCCCAAGGACACAGTTCAGTGAGCTGCTCATTTATGTGCATTAAAATGAAATGACTGTTGTGTTCAGGGTATCATTTATCATACCCCAAAACCAGGGGAGTGTATTTTCCTACATCACTGGTGAATGAAAGTTACTGAACTGTGCCATGGGAATTGAGACTATATTGGATCTAGTAGGAGAAGCACTTTCCTGTCAAAATTCAAGATTTGATTCACCTTTAATCATGGGCTTATTTACTGTTGTTGTTATGCAAACAAGATGGTGAAAATGGTCATTTTGTTGGTCCATATATGATAAGCACTTTGTGATACATGGGTACATATTAGGTTGAATGATGGTGTGCATATCATAAGTAACATAAACATATGTATTTTCTAACAAGAATGTTCATTGGCTATTTCTTTTTATACTTGATCAAGCATTATGGTTTCCAATACATTTTGTTTGGTGTAAGAACTTACAAGCATTATTACCGATACCAAAGACAAGTTAACATTGGACATCTTGTTTACATTTTAAACGCTGTGTTGGCATCCATGCCTACCATGGAAGTGCACTTTCGTAACATAAAAGCCAGATTTGATTTAGTTGCCAGAGACAACATATCAAGCTAATTTCCAAGTATGAAACATTATCTCAAAGACATACCCATAATTAGTTTTCAACTATTTGTAACCAAGTTAAAGGAATTGGACAAGATAAAGATTTTCCGTTGTCAACACAGCGACTTTGTCTGCAAGGATTGAAGCAGACATGGCTAGCACATTTAAAATATGGTTCTGCAACATCAACAATGTTAACTGGTCTGTATCAACCCCCTGGGCACTACTAGCCTATATGTCAGCTTCTAAGCACTATTTTGATTGATCACTTGCAAGGTAATATCACTTGTTGTAGGTAATAGCAAATCAGAGATACTGTGAGATTTGGTATGGTTTACACAGAGATAGAGAAGCACTATTTTGATTGGTTACTCAGAGGGCTATTCATGTTGTTGTATGAATGAGCCAATCAGACAGATTGTATCATAGATGGTAGTGCCCAAGGGGTTAAGAGAAAAACATGATGAATGAATTAATGGGTATTGATTATGATGGCATTAGTAGTGATCAGGAAATTCTTATTTTTTAAAGAAAAGATTGAATTTTTAACCACAAAATCAGTGGACAATTACGTAACACTAAAGAAGTTGTCAGTTATTTTAAATACAGTTTACTAGAAATTTGTTCATTCTTTAATATATGTATTCTTCATTTTTTAGGTTAAATTCCAGCACAGTGCATTCAGTATAGAACAGACAGTTGTATATATAGATTTAGAGTATCTATCTTTATTCATGTACAGAAAGCCATAAAATGTATTTCAGAACAGAATAGTATAACAACAAGTATTTGGAATAACTGGCGACCGCAGAGTTTTATTATGTTGGTCAGTACTGTTAAACAAGTTGTGTGTTTTGTACAGTTTTCAACATGCATGGAGTGGTAAATTCTTTTTTCCCTTTTTTATTATTATCTTTATTTTATTACATATACTCAAGATGATCATTTACATAACATCTGTGCCCCTCTCTAAAATTCTACAAATTCACCCCCTGTGGGAAATGAATGAAGCACATAGCTCCTTGTGAGTTGTAAGCTGACTTTGGACTGTTCCATATCCCAGAATGGGTGGATAGTAGAGGAGGGTGGGCATGGATGGATAAAGAAAAAAGTATAAGAGTTGAAGTACATTGTGTGAGTAGTACAGGTCCAAATTTGGAGTAACACAGAAATTGTGAGTACAAGCCTGTGTACGAGTACTCAGAAATAAGTAGAAAGGTTAATTATTATGGTGCTAATATATGTGGGTTTGAGTAAGATAAGAAAGTTTGTCTAAAATCAAAGTATGAGGATTTTGGCCAGACTGCGAGTGCAGCTAAAATTACTCATAATAGAGTATGATAATGAGTGTTTTTTTGTGTAGGTACATTGTATGGGTAATATTGGCGTGAGTATTATTGGTCAAAGTAGAGACTTGTGTTACAGTACAAGAAGAAAGCAGTGTGAACCAATTCCGAAAGATAGCACAGCTTTTTCTTGAAGGCATTACAAAACAAAGAGTCTTTTTTATTTTGAAATATGGAAATAGTGATAGAAAGATAATGAATTTGCCCTGATTTCTTGCTCTAATATTGTGTTTTGAATTCTGTTATCACAGAAAACATTCTTGACCAAACTTGTGACTTTTGTAAGACACAATTTGAATGAAGCTCATAAAGTTGGAGTTAAGGTAACAAAACTAGTTTCACACTTGAGTCCAAACACTACCAAATTGACAATTCATTTCCAAAGTATCTTAAGAAAAAAGATAATTGTAAAAAGTTAAATCATATGAACTTGTTTTTCCTTTTAAAGACATATATTTTTAATTACTTTAATTAAAATTTATATAAAGACTAAGCGCACAATTTTCCCAAACACTTGTGTGCAGTGGCCATTTTCAGGGAAAGATTAGTAAAATTGATAGACTACGGTTTGGATTTGATGAAAATTTGATGCCACTCTATTAGCAACACTGCCATGCTAGTGTTTCTAGACATCTTGTGGGTCATTCAATCATGTATTTTATGAAGCTCTCAAAGCATCATTTTGCCCATGTTCTTTTTATCTTGATATTTTATTTCTTGGCTTGTAGTAGTCAAGATATAAAATTTAAAATGAGAAACGAAAAATAGCGAAGTAAAATGGGTGAAATAATGAAATTTGGATATCAAATATATAAACAGATAAAACAAAAGACTAAAAGGTGAA
Organism: Ophioderma brevispina; assembly: GCA_023653785.1. Taxonomy (NCBI): domain Eukaryota; kingdom Metazoa; phylum Echinodermata; class Ophiuroidea; order Amphilepidida; family Ophiodermatidae; genus Ophioderma; species Ophioderma brevispina. The sequence goes on along the minus strand of JAMKCH010038007.1, from coordinate 25,212 downwards.
ATAACCAAATATGAAAACAATTGAAATAAAGATGAAATACCAAATACATGACAACAAACTAGGCAAAATATTGCCGAAATAAAAGCATACTTTTTAGAGCTTCATAGTATTTTGCTTCAGAAAGTTTGTAGACTTTCACAAGATATTGTTTTCTGTTTTTTCAAGAATTTCATGTACACTTTAACTGAGTGAATGAATGGGCAAATATCAAGTGTGTGTAATCTGTGTGATGGAATAAGCTTGGCCTGACAGGTTTACAATATCAAATTGAAGTGTAAACGGAAAGGTTTTGCTCTCATAATTCTGCGAAGAGTGCTCTGATAAAACAACTATTTGCAGTTCTCTGACAAGGGAATAATGAATCCCTATTGTTGAAAATATGGTATAGCTTAAAATTTTAGACTGATATGTGAGGCATTATTTGTCGACAGACGGGAAGAGAAGAGCACCATTAGTTCAGAGTATTTTGTGTTGTCTGCTGGCAGAGTGACACAATGGAGATTACTTTGTGTGTGTGTCTGTCTGTCTGTCCGTGTGTGTCCATCCGTGTGTGCGTCCAACCATCTGTGTGTGGTAACGTTAATTCTGCACATACTGAATGGGCTACTCTTTTATGCAATGACCAATTAATTTCATACTTGGTATAATGAAAGAACATGTTCAACACTACCATTTGACCTCATTGCATATTTGCTATTATGATAATGAGCTCATTTGCATTTTATTCCAAATTTGTCTTAATTCAACTGAAATGTGGGAAATATAATCTTGTGTATCTGGTGAGCATATAAAAATTAAAAACGAGCTCATCCAAGGTCAAATGTCATCCAGAGGTCAAATGTCACCCAGAGGTCAAATGCTACATCTTTATGTCCCCATTCACAAACATTGACAGCAGACAACATGTGTTCCAGGGAATGCTATATTGTCTTCTTTCACTGAATTAATTGTTGGAAAAATATGTATTGACTGTATCATAAAATGAACATAATTTGAGTCGGTTCTAATGAAGACTATGTTTTCAATATATGTCAATGTGTAGACCAATAGCTCCATATATAAGGCAGTCCATGCGAGCTAAACTATGCAAGAAATGCCCAAGCGCCTGCTGTAGGCTGTATGTAGAGTCTTGTGTGTATGTGTGTGTCCCACAAAATACAATGACTGCTCTTCTGTAATGTCAAGGTAGCAGAATTTGGCACCTTTGGTTGCCTTGGATTCGCACCATCTGAAATTTGAATTAATGGCAATAGAAACAAAACTGAAACATAATAATGCTTTATCACATTGACAGGTAAATGCTGAATGCCTGAAAGAAGGGAATTGATCTCAGTTTGATGTTTTGTTAGTAGATAAAATGTAAAACTACCATCCTATTAAAGGTGCTCGTTCCGGTTGTCTTTGGGACCCCCGATTTACCCAGAAGTGGTATCAATATTGATATCAAATGAAAGGCCGTATTTTCCTGATTATCCTCCTGAAATTTAGCTTTCAAAGCCATTTCTTTCCCAAGATAGATACAAAGTTAAAATTGTTTTAATGGTTAACCATAAATATTAGCACAGTAGTGAATAGGGCATTGCATCATGCATTATTGCTTCTACCATCAAAATATCATATCAAGTAGAAAACCCGATAGACAAAATCAGAACAAGCACCTTTAGCTGTCCCTTTGCAATATGTAGCACAAAAGTTAAAATTAAAACTTAATCAAGGTATACAATCTGTGCTTTGAATTTTAAGGTTTGAAAATTCACAATGACAAGAAATAGAAATATTTAAGTACAATCCAAGTGAATCGCACAGAGCTACGTGATTCAGTTAGTTACATATTGTTGAAAAAATATCACATTTGGATACACTTTCCATTTTAGGCTGGAATTTTTGTGATAAACTTACACGGTATTTTATGTATGTGTGGCTCGTCTACAATCTATGTGCTTGTGCGTAAATTTCAAGGAATAAAGCAGCTGTCAAAGCAAGGCTTTAATATCGTAATCGTATCACACATACCTCTCCTGAGCTCCCCACTTGTGTGCGCTATTCTTATTGTCATGTTGGCTGGTATTCTGAAAGGGAGTCTAACTTTAGACCTGGGTTTAAACCAGGGTTAGTCCTACATGAGTGGACCTTTTTTTGCGTCCAACATACTCTAAAAATGTGCCGTAATGGGTGAGAAAATTCCTTATGGATGGGCCATTTTTGCCCATCCATGAGGAATTTTCTCACTCATTACATTTAACTTTCACAGTATTTTGAAAAGTAAAGGTCCACTCATGTAAGACTAACCCTGGTTTGAACCCGGGTCTAAAGTTAGACTCCATTTCAGAATATCAACCATGTTCGTTTCTCATTCAATAAGACAAACGGAAGATGTTATGCATGTATTTTAAAATGTCATTCTATATCAAAAAAAATGTCTATAAGAGTAAACCTATAGTGAATTATGAACTGAAGACTGTATGTGTAAAACTCAGCGAAGTCGCTATATGGACGTATACGTAGACATCACGTAGTCGTAAAACAGCATGTATAGACAACTAAAAAACCTATCGTGTAGCTAGCGCTGTTAACGTCGTACTTCAACTCACTCTCACCATATCGTGTATGTAGAGACAAACCAAGTAGGTTCCCGGTTGAGTTGTATATAGTCAATACCGTCAGCTGCTCATTGATGCTATATAATGATGTGTACCTCATGTATAATGTTTAGTGTAAATTCTTTACGTATTTGTACAATACAACTGCCACAATAACTAAATATTAACAGTATTATATAATGTAAAATACCACATCTATTTATGTTCACTATTTTTCCAACCAGCAGCTTTTTTATTACAAAAATTGTATAAATATGCCATATTTATTATTATTATTATCATTGTTATTATTATTATTATTATTATATTATGATAACTTGTTACTTTTGAAAGTTAAGGATGATATTTATACTGTATTTGTTGTAGCACCTGTGTTTTGTTGGAGGGGAGGTGCGTTCAGAGATCAGAGGTTGGTGAACTGGGATTTCTTTTTCTATTTTCAATCGTAACACATTTTAATTTTAAACAATACACTCAAAGCAGGATAAAGTAGAAAATTTCCGTTCTTGGCTTTCACACTCTTTACATTCATAGGACATAACACATGGGCAACCAGGTTGACCTTTTAGGTTGACCTTTTAGGTTGATCTTATAGGTTGACCTTATAGGTTGACCTTATAGGTTGACCTTATAGGTTGACCTTTTAGGTTGACCTTATAGGTTGACCTTTTAGGTTGACCTTATAGGTTGACATTTTAGGTTGACCTTATAGGTTGACCTTTTAGGTTGACCTTATAGGTTGACCTTTTAGGTTGACCTTTTAGGTTGACCTTTTAGGTTGACCTTTTAGGTTGACATTTTAGGTTGACCTTTTAGGTTGACCTTATAGGTTGACATTTTAGGTTGACCTTTTTGGTTGACCTTTTAGGTTGACCTTTTAGGTTGACCTTTTAGGTTGACATTTTAGGTTGACCTTTTTGGTAGCAGTATCCATCCATCCATACAACCAGCATGACAGCTGAACACTAAGTGGTTCTTCCAGTATAGCTGGCGGTCCCCCCAAAAAAATCTTACAAATGACCATTTCAGAATGAAGATACAGATTTTGTATTAACATCAGTAAATCTTACCAATTAAACAAAATTGTTTGGTTGGTTGAAAATCAGATTCTGTTTCTTCTAAATCAGTGTTTGATTTGAAATATGCATGAATTTATTTGGTATAATTACATTAGACCCCTCATTATTACTGTGGGTTATGTACTTTATTATGTTAATGGAATAAAGCACATGATACAAAGTAGGTGTGTGAAGAGTATAATATAATTATGCCATTCATTTTGTGAATTTCCTCTTTTATTAATTTGTTACTTTTCATGATGGGTTAGAGAACAGGAGTACCAATGGCTTGTGATCTTCTTCAATTACAATAAGATTTTTTTCCAGTCAATTTAGTTTTACCTAACCAACACTTCTCATGGCCTAAGCCAGGTCCAAGCCTTGCAAAGTTTGAAGCAAGGATGAAATGCCTGTTGTAGGCTTATGCCATGACAAGTTTTAATTGTTGCTTTTCTATTCAAATCTAACTGTAAACTGATTTAGGTGGAGCCATAGTTGCTGTTTTGGACCACAGAATCCTTGTGATGTGGTAAGGGTATGAATAAGATGGTCTTTCTAAATAATTAGGTGTTTTGTGTCTTAGTGTGGGTAAGCATGATTTGGTCTGATCATGAGCAATTTGGGGGGAATATGTTTCACCAGTAAATAGTTCTTTGGCAATATGTTTTTGGCAATAATTAGATGTTTTGTGAGTTCATGTTGTATGGAAAGTCACAATATGCAGATAACAAGTCCACCAAAAGCAAAAAAATAAAAAAGCTGCCGGCAAATAAGTGTCACTTAATTCTTATGGATGCTAAGTGACATGATACACATTTGAATTTGATCTAGTTTAGTGAAAAGAAGCAAATATCTTTTTTCCAGAACTGGGAAAAATTCACCACCCAAATGACAGAAAATAGGACTGGAAATTCTAATCCAACAACCTCACTATATGTCCAGTATGATACTCAAGGCTAATGACAGCAAATAGGACTGGAAAATGTCTATCCACACCTCACTATATGTCCAGTATGAATACTCAACGGCTTTTGTTTGTTCACGAATGTATAACCAGGGATTTATGCCAAATACTGTTATATAAATTAGGCAGATACTGTCTAGGAGTAAAGCTCGTGTTCATACTACACTGCACTTGGCAGTGCAGTGCCCGATATATTCGATCACTTGCTGCAGCACTCCAACGCACCTGCTGCAGCTGCAGTGTAAAATAAATTACTCGGTTGCAGTACCGCAATGCAGTACCTGGCAGAGACCGAATTCGATCACTGCAACTTACTGCAACCGCACGTTGGCATTGTAGTATGAACGAACCTTAGACTGCCAACTGCTGGCATTCAGCCAGTAAAAGTTATGCAATAACTGTATAGTTAATGAGAGCAGGTTTTGGATTTTTCACCACATAACTGTATGTTCAAATATTCTTTCTTTTTATTCCTTTGTTTGTATTTGATATCACTTTGCCTTTTTTCACTCAATGAGATGGGCAGTCATTCGACCGATAAACAGGTGTGTGGCCAAATTTTAATTCTTACTTAGAAGTATCATCATATTATTGTTATTATTATGATCATGAAACGTATTGTAAAGTATACATTTGCTACTTTTTTGGTAATGTTAGGTTTGCTTGCTCAGATTACACAATGGTTTTGTGTATGTATTTGATTTGTGCAAGATATGTTATTATGCTTGTTGAGGGTCGCTTATCTCAGCCATACAAAGAAACGCTGAGTTTGTTTTTAATGTGTGCGTAAACTTTGTTGTACCTTTTTGTCTTTTTTCTTCTTGCAAAACACTCAAAATCATACCATTATAACATGCACAACATATTTAGGCTTGATATTGGATGTTCTGTTTGGAATCCCTATGCCTACATACAAAGAACTGATAATCTGTTAGGACTTTAAAACATTAGTGGAAATTGTTGATTTGTTTGATTTTAACATGTAACAAACATTTTTAAATTGTAGATAGGCAAACAAAATCCATGCATCTTGAGATGTCAGCCGTAGTTAACTTGCCGATTAGGTTAGGTATCAGCTTCATGAATTTGACTAAAAATTAGTTAAAAGTTCCATGTTTCATCCCCATTCTCAAATGTCATTTTTTAGCTGATTTCCAGAGATGCTTATCAGCAATTCCTGGTAAGGTGTATGGATTTGAAATGGAACAGCCAAATGTAGGCCAATGCTGTTGCCATGGTGCATCTCCATAGCAACTGGGTGTTATACAGTATGTCATAGTCAGGACATGACTGAGTAAACCAATTCAGCCTAATAGTAGCAGAATTTGGCACCATGTCGGCAAATAGTGTTGTGCTAAAAATCATATAATTTAAACAACGTCTAATAATGGTCACACATACATCGAAACATATCAAAAACTAAAAGCATCATTTGTCATTGACTGGCAGGCATGTTTCCAAAGGGTTTTATATTTTTTTGTCTTTTCTTTTTAAATAACTGTTTACTTCAGTCTTCAGGTATGTAAATGATGCATTGGGCAGCCATACCCTCTGTGAGTTCAAATGAGTGTGCATGTTTTGTGTTAACATGTTCGGAGTCTTACAGTGGAAGACGATTTATGTCAATGTTTATGCATCTGTTTCAAAATATATGCACTTTTATTAGGTTATTTCAACAATGAACTGGACATTTCTGAGGTTTTTTCTCAGGATTTGACGTTTTTTCTCTTTCTCTGTTAAAATAAGATTTGTCAAACATTGCCATGGTTTATTTTTGTCTGTTTTTGTCAGATTTGAAACTCGAGACTGATTATGTCACAGGTATGTCGGCCATCTCGTATAGCTAGACAAGATACAAATTTTCTCATGTCATGTACGAGATGCCAAAAGACACGATAAACAAATGAGTGCTATGAAAGATATGATTAAAATTATAGACCTAAGGTGATTTGGGCCCATAACTTTAATCATGTCCCATATAAAAACAGTAAAAATTTGTTTTATGTACTGAATTTAAAGATTTTAGTCATCACATATGATTGGTTAGGTACACTTTTTAAAGTTTGCATAGCAGAAAATGCTTTGAGAATGCAAATTGTGTAGTTAGTGATTACTGCATGATTACCATGCATGCAGAAACATTAAGCGTATGTGATATTATTTTAATTTTATGTGAGGAATGCAATGCACACAGAACTATGCCCAGAGCATAGTCAAGTTTTCTTGCTTTCTACCAAATAGAGGGCAGAGTTAGATTATGCCCACATTTTAAACCAATCAGATGACAGGAATCTTTAGTTGAGGTATATAATCGATAGTGTGCGTGGCATATGTGCACCTACTTGGGGAGGGATTTCCTTTTGTTACAAAGGACTTATGTTCTGTTCAAGTATATGTACTGCATCTGTTAATAAACATGAGCACAGACATAAAGCATGCGACACACGTCCATCGCGATACGGGGAGACGTGCTTTGTAAAGACAATTTATCTAGGGGTGATGAAAAATACCCTCTCAAATGGGAATAAAACTTGAGAATTTGTCATCTTTGCATTAATAATTCACATCAGGACTGTTTACATTTCTGTTAAACTTCTCCAGGAAAAAAATGGTACTGTGATCCGAAACGCCGAAACAAAAACGTGGAATGGGTTAGATATGTTTCTGTACATTAACATGCATAATGATTTCTGCTAGCTTAAGAGAATATTCCGTATGTGTATATAATGATAAGACATTGTACATGATCGAGAAAATACTGTGCATAGACAAAGAAGAAAAACACTATACTTTGGTTATTTTTTTTAAAGAAGACATTACATTTTTAGAACCAGAACTGTTTGTAACATTTGATGTGTGTGTGTGTTACATCATCTAACCCAGGAATCTTTTTTTGTTGAGGCTAGCATTGTTAAAGCTTTCTTTTGGTGAAAGCAGTGCGTTACCAACCATAAATCGATTGCAGGACCACTTGAGTCGGGAGAATTTTTGGGCATTAATTCTTGATTTGGAAGTGAAAGGTGTATGTAGGCTTAAACGTTTTTGATGATTAATAGTATATTTACCTTGCACCATCTCGCACCGCATCGTGGCAAGTGTGTAAATTGTCGTCGTAAATGGGTTATAAGATGTCATGGGTACTTTGTCTTCCGCTCAATCTTACTACCTGTACTAGTTCAATTGGCAAATCTGTTGGAAGTATTTGTTTTATCATTTTGAGTTTCCGCTGACTGCAAAGTCAGCCATGTCAGACTGAAATGCGTGAATTTCAGTTTTGTGAATACCTTTGTTCCAACAAGCTGCAGTGGTTTCAGGCATACATATATGTGTATGCTTGTGTATACACCTTACATCAAAGATAAAACCAAAATCTAATTTTGTATTTTTGTAGTTATTTTGTCCCCATTTAAAAAAATGCGATTTGTCACATGTCGTTATTGTTCGTCTGTCTGTGTTCAATACACTGGGTAAGGGTATTTTACAGTTTATGCAAATAATTGTGAATGCATGTTTGATTGCTGTAGCTCTTATAGCAAACATCCAAAGTTTTATCTTGATTTTTTAAATGGTGCTTTTTGATTCATTCCCTCCAGGTCGCCCCGCTAATAAATTCAATCCTGTTGATTTATAGAAAAGTAGCAATTCCAATGTTTCTTTTTATAAAAGGAGGCTGATGTAGGATTGTAATAAAGTGTAGTAGTAGTTTAGATTAAAACCTTCTCTATTAAATAAATGAATGTCTCCCTTGATCACGATCACACTTTTCTAGCTGTTAAATAGGTTCCACCAAATCAATGCAGTCAGGGTGACTGTGATTTATGTTACAATATGTATTGCTGCATTGGTGTTTAATTTAGTGTTTGGACTAAAGGAAATAAAAGGGTTCACTTATGTTGGTGTTTATAAATAGAGCTAATGTCTGGAGAGGCTTTGGCTTTCAGTCAAGTAAAAAATATCAACAAGGGCTTGTTGAGTTGACTATCGTAAAAGGAAAGCACCCATCAAGGACTTTTGCATTGTGCATATCAAATGGAACTAGCATGAAGAGATTGTTATTATATCCAGCTTACTGTATTTGGGAAACAAAACGCCCATTGGATACCACACTTATCTGTCATGCAAGTTAATTTGGAATTGCATGACGGAACCAATGGATGTTTTTCGCTTTGCAATACAGTAAGCCTTATATACAGCCAAAGCACACCTGTTATTGGAGATAGGAGCAGACTGATGTAATATTTAATAAGAATGTACTGAATATCGTTGGGGTCATAGGGTCTACTGAAAAATTGGATGGAAATATAATCAGGTGGGGTGGGAGGGAGAAGGTTCAATGTAAAGCTGTTAAAAGTGTATTCTTCTGATCTTATTGTGTTACGGATCTTTCAAGTGAACATTTAAGTATGTCCACTCACGCATGTTTGGTGGACATAACCCTGCCCGAGATAGTTTGCAAACGAATCAACTCGATGTGCTTCTGCTTTAAACACGGCCAAATTCAACAGCCTTTAAATAGTTCAATTAATTATTGCTTGGGGTAAACTTACCACAAAATACACAGAATCAAAGTGGTGTATCGTTTGAAGCTGTAAGGTAACAAACTCCCAAATACTGTCAGTAGCATACGCTCTCTCACTGAGAAGCCATGATCTAAGTAACAAAGGACTAGGCCCCTGGATCCCTGTACAATTGTGTTGCAAGTCATTATGGCCCAGCATTTTGGGTAGTCCAAAATAATTCCCTAAATTGTAACTTCAATCAACTTGTCGTGTGAAACAAATGAAGGAAATTTGTAGGCTTATTGTAGTCCCAAGTTTTTAATGGGGAGGTGTGGACCCCCTGTATAAATTATGTAGCACGTACTGTAGCATAATAGCCACTGTTTAAATCTTGTAACTTTAGTAGATGAGTGATCAACTGCGATTAACTTGCTATCCAGACCATTGAAATCTTACCATGGTTGTTTTAGAATAATAATGAAATTGTATTGTAGGACCCTTGCTAACTAATAGCAAGATTAAAAAAAGAAAAAAACTAGCTATGGCAGCAAAAAGCAGGCATGTAATGCTATCCAGTGTTAAAAGAGGATAATAAGATACTTGTATGCACAAAGGAAGGTGGATATGGTTCAAATGAATAAAAGTCTACCAAACTACAAAAAATGTTCAAAATCTTGACGTGTTGTTGTTTATTGGTGGTTTTGATAATAAAACTAATAGGACCAGTAATGAAGAAATATATTCCTAACGTTTAGGGCTCAAAAAATGGTAAACGTGGTTATAGAGAAATCCCAAGCATGCAAATGAGGATTACAACTGATTGACTCTGTCATGCGTTGCCCGGAATAAATTGCAATACTCATCTTGGGACTTAAAATTGTAACCAAAAGACCGCTCCCTTGGAAACTTATTCCCAAATGATCCAACCCTATTTTGAAATGATAACAGATAAATGGCAGGTGTGTTATAATATGCAAGTCATGATTTTGCCAGCGTGTTAGTAGTTATTTAGTAAGTTAACCAAAGTTGGTCTGTTGCCAGACTTTAAGAGTAATCATAACCATGTCAGAAAAATTAAGTTATTAATTCATTGGTGGGCCATTCTTCTGTCACGTTTGTGACCTAAAACCAGGAAATTTTTACTTTCAACTCAATGCTGATTTGTCAACGTAACCAATATGTTATTACTTTTTACATTATTAACTTGAGTCTAAACTTATACAAAAAAAATAAGGTGTTCACTTTATCTTGATTGGGTATTTGTCAGAGGAGCAAATAAGTTTGGTCATGTGGGTGACATCAGAAGGTCATGTACACGTTACCAAACTTTATGTGCCCCATGACAAAATAACCAATCTACCCAAAAGTGGAAACATTGTTGTTAGTTGGACTGAAGGTTATTATTAATGTAAAATAGTAAGAACAGATTGTTCAAAGTAAAAATTAACCCTGTGTTAGTCACAAACATCCCAAAGAATGGCCCTGGTAATCCACCCAAACACCAAAAAGGTCAACACCAGAAATGTCTTTCCTGTCATTTATTTAATTCTCTAGGAAACTTTCCACACAAATGTACAAACTAGTACAAAATTGCCTCACAATTTCTTTTGCTCAGGGAGAGTAAGTAAAAATACAAGTCGAGTCCAAATGATTCGGACCGTTCACCATTATGTGGCGTCCCGCAAGGGGCACACAAGGGATTGCTTTGGTTGGTGTATCTGTCTGGTAAAAATGTTGACCCTAAACATAATAGCTTGCTGTTTCCACATACATGTGTATGCATACATTTTATGGTACTTGTATGTAACAGTCCTTGGTTAGTGCCCCACAAGTTTCCCCTCAAGAGTGGGTTTAGAGGTCATCCTCCACAAATGATCAGATTTCTCCGTATTTTTCACATGTGTTGCATAATTTTCATGACACGTGTTGGTGACCTTTCACAAACTGCAACGACAAACGACACATGCGTACAATGAATGCGGTCATTCTACTAATTATTTTAAAAAATCAAAACTCATTTTTGCACTGATGGTTTTTGGGACACCATTTAGTATCGTTTACATTTAGTAACCACTAAACACAAAGACATAATCGTATGCAGGTGTTTAAATTTTCTGTTGTGTATAATGAAAGAAAATTAACAAAAATATATGGACCCTTAGGAAAGTACAATTATCAAATTAGTCCCATTCACTCTTATTGACATTTTTAGTGGGTACAAATGTACAAGAAGATTTTAAAACAAAGAATGAAGTTAATTGGTCAATGTGAACAAAAGTAGTGATTAAATCGTAGGGTTACCCTTTTTACCACACACAGACAGACACATACACACAGCACCAAAGTAATCCCTATGTGCCAATTTGTGTGCCGATTTGTGAGTACTTTGTAATGTCCACATCTGCATTGTCCTTTTTCTTACACCCATCAAATATTGTTATATCTGTCTACAACTATGTACAAATATTTATCTGTACAAGTAGCTTTGGTTAACAAATAATATTCATGATCCATAGCCTTGTCTCCCTGACTAAAAACTTTCCAAGATCAAGAAATGCACCTTTAATATTTGACTTGGTATTCTGGACTTATCACCTCCAGAGTAATGCCATTGCCAAGGGGCCACTCAAAATAATACAGTTGGCACAAAAGTATCTCGGCATGTTTTTCGAACAATATCATGCCAAAGTCCAATCATTTTAAAATTTTCAAAATATAGATTTTGTTGCCTAGGTTGCTCTTTCATTTAACACCTGGCTTGTAAAAAAACATCTACAAATGGCCGAGATAGAATACCCAAAAGATACAAAACCCCATAACCAAAGTTGCACTTCATGGAGTTTTCAATGGGCACTGCAGTGTACTGCGAAACTAACACAGACCATAATCAATATTATTCGCTCATTCAGTCCGAAACCCTCTTTGTGTAAAATCAATACACATATATTCTTACATTTTACCACAAAGTGACCAATGAAAACTCCATTTTATTAGGTTAAACTTTTGGTTAGGGGTTTGTGTATTTTGAGTGTTCTATCTGAGCCATTTTTGCACATTTTTTACAAGCGAGGTGTTAAAGAGCAAAAGCTAAGCAACGAAATGGATATTTTGAAAACTTTAAAAATTATCAGACTTTGGCAAAATACTGATCGAAAACATGGCGAGATACTTTTTATGCCAACTGTACTTGTAAGCACCTGCGTGAAAGAAAACATGGCTTTAGGGCATTTTGAAAGGCAAATCATGGATCCTCATTTAGGGGCTCAAAACCGCTGATTTAGTAAAGGCGGTGTTTTTTTGCAGGATTATCCTCACCTAGGTTAGTTTTTTTTTTAAATGATATAACTAAGAGTTTTGATAATTATATTCATTATTTGCACAATAGAAGTATTTTACAAACCTGTTTAGTGGATAATATGAAAGTATAGTTGCAAAACAGCTTATTCATTTTGCCAATTTGGGGGGGGGGGAAGAAAACCACAAAAAAAATTTCAATTTATGGTCCTGTATGCACAAAGAGTTCGACCAGGTCTGAAGTTTGACCTGGTCTTAAAGAGACATGAGGGAGATTTCAGAATGAAGGCGCCCCCAATTTTTTTCAACCCGGGTTTTTTGCATATCTGGAATGCTTTCCAATGTAATTAGACCACACCTGAAGTGAATAGCCGAATACGCCGTCTTTATGTTATTGTTATAAGTAGTGTAGTAGATAATCATAAACATCGTGCACTTCGGTCTGGACAAAAGCATGAACTTTGGCACCAGACATTGCTTGAGGTGTACAAAGCAAACTTATAGAAGGGGTGCCCAAAAATCGACCTCATTTAATTGACGTCTCGGCCCCGCCCCCTTTTTTTTTTGCATATTGCTTATGCTCAAAATGTGAAATTCCTTCGAAACCTTATTCATGTGTGGTATCAAAATGAAAGCCTGGACAAAAAGATTGTCTTTAAGATACTTTTAGTCGGGTTATTTTAAAGCATTTGGGGTCATATAGGTCATTAAAGGTCATTTTGAGTTCTTTAATATCAAATTTCAACAATTTGTATAATTTCACCCCATGGCGTGCATACAATAAAGGGCGCTCCGTAATTATGTCAAAACAATTTGACATTGTAAAAAAATAAAAGTTTAATTTTTCTTTTTTTATAAATTGATTTTTGTTTCATATCAAAAGGTAAATACTAATGTAGTTTCATCCATTTCACAAATAATTAGATTTTGTTTTGGATATTACAAAAAAAGTACATGCTGCGGCCGTACATTTTTTTTCTTCATATCATTAACTCGCCCTGATGTGTACGATCTGTGTAGGAAAATAATCAAGTTGCAAAGGAGTGTTACTACTAAAACATGAGTAACTCAAAGGTACACCTTCTGTGTGGTACGCTCCGATCATTCAGGTAGCAAGGTCTACATATCTTCAGGAGTGTCGACATCCTTAGGCAGTAAGCTAACAGTCCAGCCAGAGTCTCTACGAGCTGGAGCATTTTGATGGAATGCGGGAGAACTTTATCATAGTCCTTTTGATACCCCGAATGTCTCAAACTCCCCCTCTGACATTTTCAGGAAACCATTTTATGCATGGAATTGAAATCCTGCGGTTCCTGGCAAAGATCCAGGGTGATATTGCTTCCAGCACTCTGTGTATCGCACGAAAGTCTTGGTGATGGCGAGTGCACATCAAGAATCACATCAAGCACTAATGAAATCAAGACTGATATCACAGTATATGGAGGTTGGGCTCTTTGTGACATCGTTAGTCTTGTTCAAGATGTCCCTATATTCAGCACTGAAAATATTGTAACATACGACATTTCCCTCCAAAGCCCAACTACCATAACTCGTCTTTTCCCATTTGTATTTTTTCCCGAATTACAATTGAAAGGCTGTAGCCACTACACCGAACGGTGGTGAAATAATTTAGACCGCTTGACCAGGTTACATCATCTAACAGACGTCTTCCAATCTAGAAAAGGATCCATCAAAAGAATTTGTGAGCTGAAAACATTCTGTTGAAGTTTGCCCAAGTAGTAATTCTGAGACTTGATGTTGCGCCAGGTCCTTGTCATGTAGCACTTTCAGAATTGAATAAGAAGTTTCAAACACGGCAATACCGGCTCTTATACAAGCCTTTTGTCCAACAAGATCCCCAAGAGATGTGTTTCCACTCAATTCCACAGCACAGAGCCATTCTATGTTGAGGCGAGCAGTGTGTTCTATAACTGCTGTTGACAGGTACCAAGAACACTCTCGAAATCTGCCCTTAGATTGGTTTTTTTTTTTTAAATTAAATAAATCTGTTAGATTTATTTATGTTGAATTTCAACTTTGTCATGCATGTGATTTTTTCTACAGTTTTGAACAATCAAAGAAATGCCCTTTGTGACAGGTATTCTCCTGTTTTTAAGACGCGGCGGTAACTTTGAACTAGTTTGTTGGGTACTTCTGTTAGTTTCGATAAAGTGGTCAGGTCAAATGGTATTTGGGTTCAATTGTTTACAAAGTCCCTTCCAGAATCCTTACCAATATCTGGGTATCTTTTAGAACTCCTGACACCATCATCATTTTTATCCAACGTCATTTGTGTGTTCATTAACGCAAATTGCCAGATAATTCTGAACACATAATACAAGCTTTTTGACATGAACCATCCAGTTGGATTGACCTTTCTTCTGTTTGAACATCTTCTTGTGTACGTCTTTTTTTAATTTTTACTATTATTTTTATTTTTACTTGATATCATTATGTTTTGTTATGTTGATTGATACCATATAACCCGACAACTCCATCTGTAAAATCAATACGTATTTTTGTATTAATTACTATTAATTATTTTATTTTTTACTTGATATAATTTAATATTTTTTCTTCATTTGATGAATTAATTTTAAAATTTACCCTAAACTCCTTCTGTATCAATGTTTTGATCTGGGAACTCAAAGCGATTAACTTTAGAAATGTTATTATTTTGTTTAAATTTAATTATTTTATATTTATTTATTCGATGTTTTACTTTTGATTTTATTTTTTATTTGTTGCCGTGTTTGAAGGAATAAATTTTCAGAATAAATGCCCATTCCTCTTGACATGATTTTGAAGACATTTTTAGGTATTTTTCCCAAGCTCCCTTGTCTCCACTGCCCGACTTGCTCAAAATCGGCAACCATCAATTTGGTACAACTATTTTACTGTATTGACCTTGTTATAAATCTCTGCAAACAATATGCAGGCTTTAACTACATAGAATTAAACTTCCACTAAAACAACAGCTTTTCACAAAGCTGTATATACCAACAAAATACAATAATAACCGTTGGGGGATTTCTAGTTTGATGTTTAATATACTGCAACACTTGACTAAGCAATACTAAAACAAGACACTGTGGAGTATTCGGAATAAGGGTCAAAGTTTCTACAGGGGTAAAAATTGAATTGTTCGAATTAATAGGGTATAGTTCGTACAGTGTCTGTGATCTATATTTTTATTACAATAGGCCGTAACCGTCAGAACATCCTTTTCGTAATATTTCCATTTGCTCCAAACTGGTTTTAAAATTTGTCCATTTGGTCACACTAGATCTACATTTTAGTCCAGCCTATATTCTTGTTTGACAGTCAATATAGACTTGAGTTATTCGTTAGTGTACCTCTCATAGCCCAGTCACAATTTGCATTCTAATTATGCACAAAATATTATATATGGTGCCACAGTAATATTTTGGGGCTTCTATAACCATCGACGAACAATTTGACATAATATTTATAACAACGGGTAAATCTAAAAAATTTAATCCATGTTGTGACCTTTGAATCTATTTTGCCTCATACAGTTCACGTACTACTTCCAGATGGGAACTTAATACCATTTTAATCCTTAAAAGGCAATAAACAGACTTTTTTCTGCTCATTTCGACCATTTCAATATTTTACCCTGTATAAACCACCGTGCCCCATACATTAATTCACTACTTTGATTTTGGTTAAACTTTGGATAATGTTGTTCTGAAAGGTTTTCCCATAGAATTCTGAAGAAATAATATGTTGCAATTAGTTTCTAGTCATTATGTTTCCTAATTGACTGACCTATCAATCACCTGAAAATAATCGCAAGTGATATTATTATACATTTAAATGCCATTTATACATGAAACCTCAACTTACGATTACTTTGCGTCATACTAATAATACAAGGGGTGTGGTTTTGAAACATTATTATTGCAATAGTGTGGTGGTGGTGCTTCTCACATGCATTTTCTCAACATACCCATAGGAGTGACCAATGATATCCCATTTTTGAATTTGTCACTCTTTGACCTCCATCCTTAACTACGGCTATCAGCCACAAATTCCAATGGTATCACATGACTTTAATGACCCCAATGACCTCTGCTTACCAAATATTAAAATATTTAGATCATTTTCAAGCACTCTACGTCTCAAAGCTTTATTTGATACCAAACTTGATATGATTATGGAAAGTAATTATTTTACTTATCTACGAAATATGTATAAAAAAGGGGCGGTGGCCTATGACGTCATTATTGTGGTCGAATTCCTTGGCACCCTTCTGAAATTGTTTTCATCACCCCACTGAATGTTTGTGCCAAGTTTCAAGCTTTTGTCCAGAAGTGCTCGATCTTGGTGAAATTATGACTTATCGTACTTCACTAAAGATGAGATTTAGTACTTTCTGTCGTGCACGACAGAAACTCAAGCACGGTGTTCTATGGGTACAATTACGATAGTCAGGCAAGTTCAAAACAAGTTTGCCGGTTTTCGCGCCTTCTTTCGTGCTGTGTTTGTCCAATAAACCCTTCAAACCTTCTCAGTAGGTGGTCTACCATCGACAAGTGCAGTTTGAGAGAAAATTTGTACCCTCAAAAATCTCCTCCTGACACTTAAGTGTAATTGAGTATCCACCCCCAGAACGCCCATTGTCCTCGGCATTGACATGAAGAGTATTTTGTATTATTTGCATTTTAATCTTTTAAATTTTCTAGATACTTTATGAGAAAATGTGAATAACTCTCCATTTTGCACACCTAATTTGACTTAGACCAGGTTTTTGTGCATAACTTATAAATTAAAAAATAAGCTGTTCATCTGAATGAAGCTTAAGTGTTCTCTTTCTCTTTGAAAACTATTCCCCTAGGGTGTTTTTGCTGTGATAAAATCCTTGTTGCGGGTAGTGTTTTAAACTCAAACATCTGCGGAGTGGCACCCCTGGGTGACATTTTAAATATGGCATGTTTCATCAACGATATAGGGTCCATTAGCTGGCCTTATCTAGACAACACATTGTTCAGTAACATGTTTGTTTTATCTATTTAAACTCATAAAATTCACAAAGCAAACTCTTGTAGAAATTTTACGTGCCCTGCAACAAGAAGTTTTCCAAGATAATGAGACTTGTTTAAAATGGGAATGGTTGCACTTTTGATGGACAAGCTTCACTTCAAAAATACTGGGATTTGAACAATTACACTGTGGGAATCTAAATGTCCAGCACGTGATCTCCATTAATCTCAAGTAAAATTGGGGGCCTATTCCATTTTAAATCTAGTAAGATTTTAAGTAGTGTTTCACAGGGGCCATCTGGGATTTCAGGTGGAATAACCCATTTGGGTACCTACATTAGAAAACACACCCCCACACACACACTTACACAGCTATTACCCTAAGGGCTACTCCTCCCATTTTAACAAAAGATTTACATGTTTCCAAGAAGTTGAAATCTGTGTTTCCTTCATCTATCTCTGTCCCATAAGAATGGAATAAATGCCAGCAGCTTTTCACTCACTGTAAATGTGCGCCTTGCGTTAATTGCACTGCCAACGCTGAAAGTCGGCATATTGCAATGTGGCAAGCAAATAGCGTGTGCAAAAGGGATGGCATTACTCCTCACTTCGGCCTGGACAACTTTATATCACAGGGCTGACCAAGCAAAGGAAGTAACTCACTTTTTGCTACTTTGAGATTTGGGCAGTTTCTTAAAACCAGAAAGCCTCAATTCAACTTCGGTTTGCATGTAAGCAAATAGCACTCATCACATCCGAGACACATCTCATGGAAGACCGGTCCCAAACTATTTTTTTTACCATTTATGTTTAAAATTTATATCGTGTTCTCAACTTGACATGAGAGCCTGGCACTTGCACAGATTGGCCGTCCAACTATTGTGGAACAAACTTGCGGTTTTGGATGTATAATCAACAACGCTATTCACTACGTGCTAATATTGGTGGTCACCATTTAAATGGCAGGTTTTTTTGTGTCTCCACCGGGGAGGGTCCCAAATACAATTGGAACCAGCACCTTCACCTATTTTTTTTAGTTTCATGACCTTATGTTTGTCAACCCTTGATGTACAAAAATTGGTAACTTTTCTTTCTTTGTAATCCAAACCAACATTCCTTCATCCCATATATTAACGCCTATGTGAAACTGCAGAAAAGTTAGGCAAATAGACAAGTTGTATTTTCCCTGCATTTCGAGAAACCGGTGCAATTGTAACAATGGTATTGTAGGGATAGGGTTAGGCCTAAAAAAAAATTTGTTTGATTGCTAACATAGAAAAAAAAATAGGGTAGGTACATGTAGGTCCGATTTTTTTTTTTTTTTATGTTTCACATCCCAGAACAAAAAAATATAATGACACCTCATACAAAAACAAATGGCAACATCTTCATTCTTTTTCTGTAACACATCTTTTTTTATTTGTCATTTGAATGCCTGCAAATCCCTTTAGAGTACCGAAGTAGGACGGCATTAAATTCCTTTTTTTTTGCATTTCAGCGTTTTCATGACCATATAACGTTTTTTTTTCCAGCAAAAAAATACAAATAATTTAGGGTCGGCAGTAAAAATAGGGTCGGTGTCCGGGTTACGCCAATCAAACAATTTTTTTTTAGGCCTTAGGGGAGGAAATAGGTTAGGGTGGGACCTTTAACTCTTCGAAATTTTTTAATAAAATGTAACAAAATCTCTTATGAAGACATCCTCCATGAAGTTGCTAAGCATATATTGACCATAATACATCAGTTAGCAACCGTAACAGGGAACATACCTCATTGCACTAATTACAGTCTTTGTATACCCTGGCGATAAGGTTAATGTTTCATCACAGTATACCTTCATCCAAGTCACCTTCCTCCTATTAATAACGGAAGGAAAAAGAAAACAATACTTTACATTTCTTTTGTCTTTTGTCAATTGGAAAGGAAATCATACGGGTGTCCACAAAAATGTTGCAAGAAAAAAGCGCTCGCTCTCGTTGGCGGTGAAAAACATAAAATAGTGTGTAATATTTATAGCATATCACAATGAAGTCTTGGCTTTTGAATACCTTTAGCAGCATCCGATTTTAGGTTTTTGCCAATCCAAGATATGGCTAATATTCCCAAAAGGGGTGGGCGATACCAATTGTGCCACTTTCCCCGAATGGGATACAATCATGTTGATAGGTTGATTGGGCTTATTGATTTAAGATTCTACATCAGAATCCTACAAATGCCTCGAAGAGTTTCCTTATCATTGAATAGTTCATTTGCAATTTACATGTGCACTACCGTGATGACCCTATCATAGCTGATTTTACACAACCCTTCCAAACTATGATTTTCAACTATTACCCTAAGAAACGAACGGAAGAAGAGTGGTGGGGTGTGTACTGCCTCGAAAGCCTTCAAGTCTGTGGCTGATGTGAATCATTTGAATCTTTTGCTATACAATGGAACCTTGCAATAACAATCACGTTCTTCAAAACCTCTTTCGTTCTGATCATAATTTTACCGACCACAAACCACTAAAGGAAAACAAACACTGCACCCCCATATTTTCCATGAGTTTTCTTCTTCATTCATTTGAGGGAATTGCAACAGTACCTAATCATCTTCTACTGCTGTGACTTTAACTTTCATATGGACAACCTTCATGATAGAGATGCTGCAAAATTTTCTGATTTCATCATTGATTCGCTGGACTAGTTCAACATTTCGTTGGACCTACCCATGTTAAAGGTCATACTCTGGATCTTATACTTACTCGGCACTACTGATACTTTGTTTCAAATGTATTGAGTACTTTTATTTACACTGATCACGCGCATCTCGTGTGCTTTAAAATTTATTTCGTCCTGAGCCTGGTAAAAATGATGATAACTATGCGGCAAATTTTCATGATATTGATCTTTAAGGCCCCTTTTCACTGATATTTTGATTCGTCACTTTACACCTCGCCTACATCTGATCTTGACTTGCTACTTGATCAATATGAGTCTGTACTTAATGAATCTTAAGGACAAGCATGCTCCACTTCTAACTCGCACTGTAAGAGTCGTCCAAATGCCACCCTTGGTACAACACAGTTAAGAGAAATGAACGCGAATGCGTAGACTTGAAAGGTGCGGATCTCTTCCAAACTTGAAATTGACAACAGATCTTTAAGAATACGCAAAAGTATAACCTTGCAATCAAACTGCCCCCCCCCCCCGGCCAAGCAAATCTATCATCAAAAACACTTTTGCCTACTGTGATTCAAACATCTGTTGCAAAATTTAACAAATTGGTGTACGGCCAATATTTCAACGTCTCTTCCATCTGCCACCATCAGATGAGCTCTCGCATAACCTGTTCTCTATTTTCAGTGACAAGATTCAACAGATCAAATCTAATCTTGTCACTACTCGCTGATATGGTCTCTTCATTACATTTTTCTGAGGATGACCCATGCGCGTCTTCTTCATTTCCAGTTTTTCTATATCTGAAGATGCAGTCAAGACATCATCATGAAATCACCATCTTCAACATGTAGTCTGGATCCTATCCCCACATTGTTACTCAAAAGTGTATGATGAACTTGTACCTATCATTACTAAGAGCATCACTTGTCTTTTTGTGAATGGAACATTTCCGGACACTCTTAATAAACTCCGCGCGGATACGCCCTATAAAAATCAATCTTGACAAGGAAGTTATTGAAAAATTATCGCCCTGTCGCCAACCTTACATTTCTTGCTAAAAAAAACAATTGAGCTGCTTGTGCACCCAATTCAAGATTATCTTGTTTAAGAACAGTCTTCGTGGAAAAATGCAATCTGCCTACAGACCCTGCCTATAGTACGAACTGCCTTACTCCGTTGTACAATGAGCTCTTACTTGCGCTTGATGATGGAAATGAATCTGTGCTGATTCTCTCTCCTTCGCTATTGGCGGCTTTTTGACACTATTAATCACAACATTTTTCTTCACGTCTGCCAACAGATATGGTTACTGGCTCTGCTTTAACTGGTTTAACGTCATATTTTCAAAGATCCGTTCCCAATCCATCGTCATTAATGACTCTATCTCTGAACCCCACACGCCCTTTTGGAAAGGGGGTTCCCAAGGATCGGTTGTTGGACCACATCATTCACTATGTAACTTCTCCTCTTGAGGACATCATTTATCATTGCTCTATGATTTTTGGGATTCATGATATTGCTGATGAACCCCAAGTTTATGTCCTCTTGAAACACCATGATCGTGCCCTTATTCCCAACTTGAACATTATCGCAACAATCAAGGCCCCTGGTGTCCGCACTAACAGATTGAAGCTGAATGAAGATCAAACTGAGGTTCTTCACATCACATCTAATTCAGAAACACTTCACACCTCTATCTTCTGTTAATATTTGCCAATGTTCCTATTCAGCCTGTTGACTCTGCGCACGTAACGTTGGGTTTCAAGTCGCTAACGATCTCAGCATGAATGTTTCAATCATAATATTTGTCGTTCTGCTTTATATGCTCTCCTCTACAAATTGGTCGTAATCCGGAAAATCTAGAGAAAAATCAACTGAACTTTATTCATGCATTTTATACTTGCCATCGTGCTCAGTGTAATTGTTTATACTGTATGGTCTTCCTGATTCGCAACTTGCCAACTTTCAACGATCAATTCAGCTGCCAGACTATCACCCGCTTCAACGCTCTCGCGATCATATTATCACTCCTGTGCTTCGTCGACCTACCTTCACGGGCTTCCAGTGAATTTCGTTTTATATACAAAGTTTCTTCGTTTGATCTCAAATGTCTTATGGACTTGCTCAGATTATAACCTGCTGACTTGATCACAGTAGAGAAGCATCTCTCATCTTTCGCTTAGACCGCTGCCCCGGCTCAACCGGGGGGGGGGGGGTGGGGGGGCAACCTCAATCTCTCCCATCATTTTCCTCCTCCACACCATTACTTATGGTCGTCGTTCTTTCCACCATGCTTCTCCATAACTTTGGAACAATTTTACCCACCTCATCATATCATATGAGCAGTCCAGAATCTCAGACTCAGTACTTGTTGGTCATTCAAATCTGTTTTGAAAACTCATCCTGTTTACTATAAAGCTTTGGTGATACATGTACCTGTACTTGAATATTTTCACACACCACCTGCTCTCAGGTTTTTAATGTACTTGTGTGGTGTATTTATGTCTTTATCATTGCGCTTAGAGACTTCGGTGTAAAGCGCGCTATAGCCCTGTTGTATTTATGCTTCTCTCTCTTTTTTCCATTCTCTTCCCCCCTCCGTGCCGTTCCTTTTCCAGCACGCTCTCGTTTTTAAAAAGCGTGTAGTATTTAGCAAGATGTGCAATAATTACTGTTTGATAATGTCTATGTTTTCAGGTTCAGCTGAGTTGCTCTATTTTTAGTTCTTTACTTATTCATGCAATGATTTTTATGAAAAAATAGAAACAATAGAAAATTGATTTGAATCAACAAGAAAAATATCCAGCATGTAACTACTGTGTGATGGATGTATCCCTTCGCATCAATAAATGGTCTTAGCAACATGGATAGCTATGCATGATTCGAGTGTGTTACTTATCCCATTCTGTGAAATTGGCACATAAGTTCTTCAACCTCTCTTGGGAATATTAAGCCATATCTCTAGATTGCAACAACCAAATCGGATGCTGTACACGGTATTCAAAAGCCAAAACATTGTTTATGTCGTGCTGTAAATATAAAGTCACTATCTTATTGTTTCCATTCACCCTCCAACAGGGTGATTATACTTGCAACCATTTTTTTTGTGGACACCCTGTATTCTTTATATTTTCTGAAAACGATTTTTTAAATGCCTTGTTTATATTTTAAAGAGATGTACCCGAGGAGTTTGTCCCAATTTCCTTTCAAAATCCGAAAATTTGATCAACGGAGGTCAAATTTTAGCGTATCATCCCGGTTGAGCTCTACGAACGTATTTTAAGCGACTTAGGTATAAATACCCCCCTTCATCCAAAAATACATTGGACTTAAAACTGGTTTTGATGCAGTTCTCCTTTATCATCACAATTTGATCTCAGAATTGAAAAAAAAAAAAGTAACAAAACCCTCTTTTTTTAAATTTCCGGAATTTTATGTTATGGGCCAAAAATCCGGAATCCGGAAATTCCGGAAAAGATACATCTCTGTATTTAACAAATTAAAAAACTACATGGTGAGAAAAAAAACTGGCTTGATAAAACAAGCAGGAACTCTGAAATTACAAGTTTTGTATTTGTCCCCCACCAATTGTTGTGATCAGTAATCATTCACTCAAAGCCTTATTATCACAAACTTTGGTTAAACATTGAATCATCGTAAATTAGGACTCTGATGCTAACTTAGAAGGTTTCACACGGCCCGAGATCCGCCACATATCTTCATCCCCATTGGTGGCTGAAGAAAGTTACTATTTGTCTTATTTACCACAAATCTTAAGGGTAGGGTTAAAGATGTTGGTTTTGAATGTTATGAAGTTAAAATGTGTCCCATGGTTGACCAATATAATTAGATCAAGTCAATTCCACCTTAACAGTTTTCCTATGGGCACACACAACCACCACAGGAGTAAGCTCATTTTTTATTTTTTTTTTTTAGCCCACCCCCCCCCCCCACATTCGAGCCTTGACAATGAACTTCTTGTGGCATAGGTCTTCAAATGAATCTCTGGAACTAGTAAAGTCCTGCAAAGCAAACCTTGATAGTGAATGCTGTGGTGCAATTTCAACACTTCTTTAGGACTTGATTAAACATTGACAGTAATTATCTAGTCGATTCACGTTGATACCTTCGTCCCTCTGGAGTTTTGGACCTATTCCAATTAAGTCGGAGGAGGGATCAACATAGCTCTACCGGGAAAAGAAAGATTTCAAGTGCACGCGCCACACCGGATTATTTTGGAAGGACACTACCAGTCATAACCACTCACCTGCATGAATTTACAATTTCACTCATGTATGGAAACTCACTATAGTGTATTTCAGGTCTTAACAATGCTCACAATAACGTGATTAACAGAAGTCCCTGCGCCTCGTTGAATTTTTGCACCTCCGCAAGAATGGGTTACGGGGTCAACATATCAGATAAATCGAGTATAATTTGACAAGTTTAATGGGATTTTCTTCAATAGAGTATGTTTACCTTAGGGAATGAGGCAGGGGTAGGGGCTAATTTCTTGTTTGGTAAAGGCCAGTTATGACTATTGTTTAATAGAATGACCTGAAACTAAGGATTAGTGATCGCCATCAGATCAATCACCTTCCCATTAATGAAATGCACCCACAGCCTGTCGATTATCAAATCAATTGCGGATTTACGATATGTTGCACAAACTAGCGCTCTTTTCAGACATGTGTTATATAATGTCACCAGTAATCATGTTCAGGCCTATGGTCGTGAAGGTTGGTGAACAAAATGAAAGGGGGACTTATGGTTACAAGGCACCCGACAAGAATTGTGTAGTGGTATCAAAAGTGAGTAGTAACATGAGTTATATTGTTTTTACATTGCACAGGTCAAGCTGATATTGATCAAATCTAGTGTTGGGGGTGAGGGGAGTTTCTTCCCCTAGCTTGAAAAACATCAGAGGGAAATTAAATAACATTTCTATTATTTTGTCCTATTTTTGAAAAAAAAATTTTAACAAACTTTTGCCTAAATTTGGGCCAAATAATGTAAATTGGGCTAATTTAATGTTCTTTGTTGAAAACATGATTTCCTGATTAGAACTCACTGTTACGAAGCAGGTCATAGGAAGCCTTGAGACTTGAGAATTTGCTCCCCATCTAGG
>JAMKCH010038006.1:0-14761 GCA_023653785.1 Ophioderma brevispina | reverse complement strand
TTAATAACCGGGGGTGACAAGATATCAATACCAGACAGCGTGAAAGCTTTTAGAAAAATTTCTCGTATTTGATCGTAGTTTTTTAGCAGATTTTGTACCATTTTGACGAATTTAAAGTCTGCAAAACCCGGAGATTTAAAGATGGCGCCCAAGAAAAACTATGAAAACTTGAGATGACTGGCTAGGAAGTGCGGGAAAGGAAGGTAAAAACCAATTAAGGAGAAAGTTAGAAAGTTGTGGTCTTGCATTGAAAGAAAGAGTTTTGAGACACCCGTTGCAAAACAATAGAAACAAACTCACAGAAACGAGTTCAGGTGTATGGAAAAGCGTTAGGCAATAATAGGAACTATCTCGCGTCATTGGATGACGGAAACTGGGTTAGAGCGTGTTTACTGTTCGAAGGTATCGACCATCAGGATGGAGAGGAATAATAAAGAAATGTAATTGACATTCCACTTAATTTGAAATAATATCTACTCACCAAATAATATCAAATTAATTGTGGTAATTTTATTAAAATCCGTTTTTAAAATGGTTCCTTAGGGGGAGGAAGTACTTTTTTGAACAGGTATTATTTGAAGTTTCAGTTATATCTCGCAGTTGGGTACACTATCTAAAATTTAGAGATATTTTTACCATAGTTCGTTAAATATTTACGAAGATAAATGTGAAGTTTGATGGTAATATTTCAAGTTGGTATATTTTCTCGAAATATCGAGTTACGGTATCGAAATATCGAGTTATTGATATCAGAGTTCAGTTAATATCTTGAAGTTTCAGTTTGACATAGTATTTTGAAGTTTGAGATATTTTTCTAAAAAAATTCCTTTTTTGCTTATACATAGACAGGTTCAAGCTTGAGCATCACGGCTAGTTTATAGCAGATAGCAATTCAACTGTGCAAACCTCAAAAGTTTAGGACAAAAATATGGGGGCGCTCTTAAAAAAATGCGTTTTACTTTTAACGTAGGGAAAAAATTTGTTGGAAAATTTACCCGTCTATTTTTGTGTTAAAGGGACAATGATCGTTTGTTACGGGAAAGTTACGGCACATAAAAGGAAACAATTTTTATAGTGTATTTTCCCAAAACCCCCCCCCCCCCCCCCCCCCTCCCAAAAAAAAAAAAAATGACCAATCTTCCAACCATGTGACAAAGCTCATCCATAGCATGGAGAGGAGGCTACTTACAAGGAAAAAATAACGATAGAATTATTGGACTAAAAACAGGCCACCACAAAAATAATTATGTTAACCATATCCATTGTACGCTTACATTAAAACATCCCATGGTACATCAGACTGTCCCTGATGTACTCTACTCACCTCACTAACATTTAGCTTAGAAATATATTATAGGTTCATCAGGTTAGGGCCTCTTTGCTTTATCAACATAGAACCATGGAGTTAAACGTTACTATACACAAAACCGCTCATAGTATTTACCATGGAGTTATTATAGTACTATAGACAGTACAGAAGGTTGTAAACATGTTTAGGGCCTGGTATCTTAAACTAGTCGGCCGGACTGTTACACACTGGGCAATTGATTGTTAGAGTGTTTTAATAATATGGACATAACGATTGACAGGCATGGATTGGCCGTCAACAAAAGAAAGTGACGAGGATGTTAACTGGTCTATATAACTCCATGGTAATACATAGACCCAATGTTATTTAACAAAAAATCTTAACAAAAGCCTAACAGAACACTACAAAAGAAATCTATTAATGCAGGTAAGTTGAAAGAAAGAAAGAAAAAATAATGTGGCCTCTGCAATGCAATGATTGGTAACTAGCAAGGGGGGTGAAAAGCATTCAAAACCAGATCGTCCGTGCTGGGCGCTGAATTTTTGAATAATTGACACGGAATAATCATCAGTTGGTGCTTGTATACACACATAATGTTAAATCGATACAAACAATCCGCCCAAATATCAGGTGTTGGATGTTGGGGTATTGGGTGGTTAAATTTTGTCCTACCCATGGCACACAACGAATGAAATGAGATGACACAATAAGTCGTCTTGATTTAAAATAAACCGCCTCAATGAATACATATTTTCCACCTAAGCGCGCATAAATTATGAGAAAAAAGAGTATATGAGCACAATGATCCAGGTACACTAAGATTACACCCTGACCACCTCCAACACATACATTAATTTGTAATCACTACCGATTAGTTGTTATGCAAAGCGGCACCCACGTCAGGTGGAAGAAGCGGGGGCAGCCATTGCTTCTATTGTGGTACTCTAGTTTTCTTTGTGGTCGGCCAAAACAGTGCGTAGAGCGTGTGAATTTCTAAAGATTACGTAACGTTTTGCCTCTTATCTATATAGAACCTCTTTCTTAAAACTGCACTTGAATACCAAGGTTGCAAAGTTAAGACTTCTGTGTACATTTTAATGGAACTTTGTCGATATTAGTTGAAAGTGTAGATTCTTTGAAGCCTGCTTACCTACTTATGGGCGTTAGAGCCACCCTGTTGAAACTTTGCATACAACTTCAGCAGGGGCCTCTCTTAACCATATTTCAAGCAGAATTTGTGCAAGTTCTGACATTGATTTTTAGAGGAGTCAAGTCAAGGTTAATTTGGACTTTTATTTTTGTTTTAGCGGACCAGCTATATTCTTCCAATAAAGCTGATATAAGTAAAGATGTACACATGGGTAGTATTCAAGATACGCTTTCACCAGCCCAAATTTGGAAGTTTTCACTTTACTTTTTGAACTTATGGCCCCCCAAAGTATGGTCCGATGGCTTTGAGCCATTTTTGACCCCCTGTAACTTTTATTCGAGGCAAGGTGCATTTTTTCTGATACACATATGCAAATCTGCATCAAAAGCTACTCCTGAAATGCCAAGTGGAAGGATATGAGGGGTGTAGTTCTTTGTACTTATGTCACTCTGGGAATATTGAATTCACACCGGTACATGTTTTTGAGGTGACCCCCTCAAATTTAAAATAAAAGTATTACGTAGAGTGAAATGAAAAAGAGGGACAGAAGCCTCTAATTTTTTCAGGATTTAGTTTCTCATGAATATCGTTCAAGCCCAAAAAAGGAAAACAATGAGGTGATGGTGTACTCAATTTGTTGAATTGGCATGGAATGACCCAAGTACCGTTTCAAAAATATAGCCAATTACGCTGATTTTTGCTATTAATTAGCTCATTTGCATCTAATTTGCCCAAAAATCTAAGTCGAGACTCTTCAACCGCTTCCTTCCACCAAGTTACCTCATTATACACCTACGGAAACCTCTAGATAACTTGTACACAAGCTTTTGCTTAAATTATGCAAATTAGCACTTTATTAGCATATCTAATCCTAAAATGCCCACTTTGACACATTTATGATTCAAACAAAGCTGTTTGGCATAGTACATAGTAGTCTTTCATGTACCGAAGGACATTTGCCTATCCGATGTACCGTTTCAGAGTACAGTAATTATGCAGATTTATGAGCTCATTGGCATACCTAGTCGATATTTACGACTTTCAAATTGCAAAAAAGACGCGCACCATGATAGGCTTTTCTTCCCGCTTCTTTCCACCAAGTGTACATCATCGTAGACATTACGGAACTCCAGAAATCATTACACAACAGTTAAAGTGTGGACAGACAGACAGACAGAAAATTGATTACTAAGTCTCTACCGAACAAAGTTAGGCGGGAGATAATCAAACTCGGATTTCGAGGATAAGTAACTCAATTTTTGAGAGAAATATCCCCAAAAACTTGGAATGAGAATACCTCAAACTGTCGAAATATTATATTGAAGAACTTCGAGAAAATGTCTCGAACTTCGGAAATATCGAAAACTCATGATAATAAACTCGACGGGTTTCGAATATGGCCTACTTTCAAAAACTTTCACACCCCTCCCTAAACCCAACACTATCTCCCATCCCCAGCACTATGACATATAGTATATTATCAAACTTGAGTAATATATCAAAATTAGAGAAAAATAACTTAAACTTTGAAATATCTTACGCTTCGGGATAATACTCACCTTCAAGAAAATATCTCAACTTTGAGAAAATATCTCCAACTTCATGGAAAATATTCTCGAAATTTCAAGCAAATATCACAAAAAACTTCGAGAATGAAAATATTAATAATAGTGGTACTCATCACGGCTTCAAAGTATCCAATGTGAAAAACAAAATTCGGAATAGCGAACCTCTTTTGAAATTTCGGAATAATGAACACGGTTATCGGTTCGGAATACCGAACCCTTTTCAATATTCGGAATAACGAACCTTTTTGAGATTCGGAATTGCGAACCCTTTTTGAGATCGGAATAGCGACCCTTTATGATTCGGAATAACGAACACTTTTTAAAATTCGGGAATAGAGAAACCCTTTTAAGTTCGGAATAGCGAACCCTATTTTCGGAATACCGAACCTTTTTTGGATTCGGAAGGAAAATAAAAGCGGAATGTTAAAAACGCGTGTTCGGAAAAAAAGAACCTTCGGGAAACCGAACCTTCGGAACAAATGACCTTGAAATAACGAGAAGACCCCCTAAATACCACCATACCAAGTAAAGGATATTACACGAGTTACTCTCCGTTGGTGGCTGAGAATTGGCTGAGGGGCTTAGCCCCTCAGCCATTCTCAGCCACGAATGGAAAGTAACTCGTGTAATATCCGACTAACACACATTTGGGACGTCAACCCATAGGCTTTTGGTTTTACACGAAATTTGGATTTGCACCATTTTAAATATCAACCTGTTCTAATCGTTACCCAATAGTCTCCAATATATACTCAAAATTTGGAAAAGGTTAAAAATCACCACTTGTTAGACATTTTCCCGTATAATTGAAAAGTAAGGCTCTTTAAGCAAATGAAAAAAAACCGTTTCCCTAGAAAATTTGTCTGGTTTCTAAAAAAATAAAATAAGAAATCATGAAAATTCAAATTGTTTTGTTATGCTGTCTGAAAATTTGGGGAAATTCATGTTTTTTTGTATTTTTCTCAAAAAGATGAAGGAAAAAAGTTAGGATCATCCTGATGGGCATAATATATTAACCAAAAGGAATGAAGGACCATAATAAAATATCTAAAATAAGGTATCTTACCATCGGGATCATAATAATAGCATTTGTCGAACAGTGACTGAGGATTTTATCAAAATCCCAACACCCCTGCTATGAGAAAGAAAAACTACTAAACATGAGTGACCACCCCCATGCGACGCCCCCATTTTTCATCATTCAGAAGAATGGGTTATTTCCTGTAAGAAAACGATATCGTCATTACGTTTGTGAAAATAACTAAAGATCTTTTTCGGCTTAAAATTATCTTGAAGACCACGGCAATTTAAATGTACTAAATTTTAACGCCATATTGGAATAATAATAAAAGCAAGTTTTGACACGGACATAATAAAGAGAGTAATCAATCACCACTCGCTGCAGCAACAACACAACAGCTCAAACAAAACAGAACACAAAAAGATTTACAAAAACAACAAACAGAAAAAACACAATCATGTCAAAATAAGTAATTAAAAAAAAAAAAAGTGGTTATTTTTAAAACCTCAAGGAAAGTACAGTTATAACCATTGTGTCACGGCTTTCGGATATACATTTAGCAAGTGTTGAGCAAGATTCAATTTTTACGCAATTCCCAGACAAAATATGCGAAAAAACTGGGTACTTATGCTCTAGATTTGCTCAAAATCTTCTGCTCAAGATTTAGAAAGACAGAAAATTTGTCGTTTTTTTGACAATTTTAAAAAATGGAAGCTATTTCTGAACTGCCCACAAGGATCATAATCGAAAAGTAAATTTCAAAAAAAATCCCAACGGGTTTGGACAGATGCCCGGTGGTGGGGGTCGGGGAGGGAGAGGGGGAAGGGGCAGGACAGAGCTCTTTTATTGTACTTTTTGGGGTTTGTATTTGAAGCTGTGTTGTTAAAAAGAGTAGTCGGAAAAAAAAAAACAAGCAAGTTAAGGAGGCTAGGACACGTTACCTCCGCGCACTAGATCTGGCACTTTCCAAGTTGGATTTTCCACTAAAAATGCTGGGGGCCGGTGGCGTTCTGAAGGGGACTCGTGCTTAAAATCAGCTAGCTCTCCGTGCATGCGTCTAAAACTACGGAACGCGAGAGATGCCTGAACCTAAAAATGCCAAGAAACTGCTCAGAAAAATAATCAAGGACCCTGGATGAATAATGGCGAGTGAGGTTTTTTATATTTCCTCCCATGAGGCTGCGAACGTATAGGGTTTTTGATAAGAAAGTCAACTTTTTAGTTGAAAAAGACTACTTTTAGAACCAACATGTTTTAATGTTTTCTATGCACTGTTTATTCTAATGAGGCCTACATGTAGGCCTGCTTGTGTGTCACAACCACCTCTTCCAATTGCCTAAAAAAACAAAAGATAGAATTTAACTAATTATTACCTTAAAAAAAGCCGAGATTCTTAGCTCATGGTCTAGTATGGTTCAAATTTTACGTGCGAAATTGACCTACTCTGGCAGGATTTTTCTGTTTTCCGTTTACGGATAGAAATGACAACATGTGGCCTATGGGGCACGTCCGGATCGACTTTAAATTTAATACCGTTTCTCGGGGATATAGCCTATGGTTATATAAACAAATTGGTGTTGTAGATCATGAATTGCATTTTCATTTTGAATGCAACCCAAAGTGAGTGTGGATGGAGAAAAAATCTGTCGGCCACATGTGTATAAGTAGGCGATGCCATAATTCCGTTCTTGAGGTCCCCTTTGTAAAAAACTGTTTTACCTCAGAAGCTAAATTTTAGCCAAATTTTAGTTCCTGCGCCTGCAATTTCTCGAAATTTCACTGAGTTTTCCTGAGGGCCTACTTTGAGAAATGAAAATAATGAAATCAGGTCCCATGTCCCCAAGGTCGGAATTCGGGGCCTCGCATCCCTATCTGCAGTTACACCCTTCCCCCTCAGCGCTCAACCTCTATCTGTCCTCCTCGTCACTAAATTCCAAAGAATTAAAAGTTAAAGATAAGTTTCAGAGACTAATAATACGGGAATAAACTTAATTACTCTAATATTATATTTGGAATTGAGGAGTTACTTTGTTGCTCTCTAAAAATTACACGTCGGTGCATTTACAGTAGGCCTATAGTATAATATTGGCAGAGTTGCCAGTAAAATACTCCGAAACTTCCATAAACTTTAACAGAAAATTAACGGTGCAGTGTGCGGCATACTTCTTTTTTTTTACGTGTATTTTTTTTCAAATTTTTCTCAGACTTTCAGAGAATGTCTCTATTTTAAAGGCAACTATTATTATACGAGTAGGGGCCTAAATAGGATATTGGTCTTTGCTTATGAAAAATTTGCGTGATCGATACAATCTTCGCGCGAGAGTATATAGAAGCGTGACATTGCGTAACCTATGTTGCGTGTGACGCCTCTAAATATCGCATAGACAGTTTTCTCACAATTTTGAACACTAAACGTGCTCTTTGTTTACGTATTGAGAAAAGTATTTCGGTGACGCCATCTTTGTTCTTTCTTAATCGAAAGCTTCTAGTAGTGCGCAACTTTTATTAAAATTCCATCAAAATTTCGAGCGGAATTTTTTTATAATTAAAATCTATGATCGTCAAATCAATTTCTAAGGTTGTGTACAAATTTTTGATCAAAATGGCAAAAAATAGGTATTTGAATCAATATTATATGAAAAACGAGGTCGGTGACCCCCTTTTTTTATTTTGGATTATTGGTTACCATCTATGAAAGTTTGTTCATACCGAGTTTCAATGACAAATTTCGTACAGATCTTCGGTTCCTAGCCGTCAACAATTTTTTCAATAAACTCAAAAAGTTTTAGACCAAATCGATTGATATTTTCCCATTTTAATACACCATTTGCATCTTTATGATAAAACAAATACGTTATCCACATTTCTCAGCACCAAACAACGCTTTAATTATTGATCAAGAGTGGCATAATACTTATTTTCCACCACAAAAAGTAATAAATTTCAGCAGATACATATGGGCGGTGGGAAATATGGTAAAAATTTTTACTCCGTTATTGTGTATTACGTTTTTCGTGAATGAGTTTTTTGTTACCGCATCACCTTATAATAGAATGATATAGTGTCATTAACTGTATCTTTAAATACATTAGTAAAAGGTATCTTAATATTTGTTTATTATAAAGGCTAATTTTCATTTTGATGTCCGTACTAGATGTTGGCCATGGTACAACTTCCAGACAGTTTGTATAGGCCTATGCTTGTACTGTACTTTTTCAAATCGTTCTTTTCAATGTGACGGCTAAATATGTGGTCGGCGAGCATCCGTTGTTAGATATATAATTAACCTCCGCTTTTATTTGCTAAATATTCAAAATGAATTTTACTCTATGAAACAACTAAAATATAGCGAAGTTTCAGATTAAAAGAGCAGCGTAGTTCTGATTGATCTTATAATAGAGAAAATTACATCATATTTAACATCTTTTCATAATTTACCTTCGAAGAAACCGGTTCATTGGAATGTCAACTACGTTCTACTTTCATTTTTTCCACATGCGCGACCACAAACACGCTGAAATTAGTGCAAAGTACGTTTTTTGGTAGCAAGTCCATGCCGACAGTTGAAGCCTTTCTGATTGGTTGACATCAGGAGTAGTCATAGCAACTCGGACTGGTAATTCCCGATACCAGGCCCATAAAATGTTGGCGTCTTTACCGTACCGGATAAAACAATTCAAGCGTCGCAACGCTTATACACGATCGTATTTTCCATTAAAAAAAAAATAATAAAACAGTCGGCCTATACATACTACGTGTCAGTGTATCAAATGGGTCTATGTTATTACTACAGCGATATAATTTTCATATTTTATTCAATTAGGACGTTTGCAAGTGGATTGCTTCGAAACGAAAATAATGTGTCTCCTGTCTCTCCACAGTTCTCCGCTGTGTTTCCGTGGTGGTGGTGGTGTGTGTGTGTGCAGCGTTGCGTGCGTGTCTTGCATTATTTTTTTGCCGACTTCTATCGACATTATAGAATTTCAACACGCTTTCGTACCTGAGTGGTTCAGTTGAACATCACGCTTTGCGTAAAAAAATTTTGTTGATTGAAGGTTTTTCGATGTTCATTCCCAAAAACTTGCATTAATTACGATTCACAAAGACATGAATTATGAAAGAACTGCTTTCAAATAACAAACTAAGTTTTTTAATTCTTTTGTTTTCTTTTCCTGCCTTTTTCCTGTTTTTGTTTTATTCTTTTGTTTTCTTTATCCGGCCCGCCATTACAGCAAAAAGTGTCAGAAAAAGTTGACGGCGTAATTTGTTACAAACATCCAACATGTTGGATTTGCATCCTCATGGGACATAGAATAGCGTATGGGGTGTTGGCCATCTAATTTTTTAATTTTTAGGGTAAAAAATGCCAAAAAGGTCAAATGTCCAAAATAGGTAAATCCTTCGACTTCATTCCTTTCTTCAAATAATCTGTCAGAACATGTCACCATTTACCTTCAGGAGTCCATATTTAAGTGAATAATAATGGAATCATTCCAAGTTATAAATTTTGGGGTCAAAATGGCAAAAAAATGTCCAATTTTCCAAAATAAGTAATCAAGTCGAAATTGCATTCCTTTCTTAAAATAATCTATCATGAACATGATTAACCTTCAAATGAGTTATCTTTAAGTGAATATATAATGGAAACCCATTCAATTTATCAATTTTTGGTCAAATGCCAAAAAAGGTCAAAATAGTCCCAAAAAATAGTAATCAAATCCCCATAATTGGCATTCTGTTCTCAAGCCGTTCATCAGAACATGTGGTGTACATCCCCAAGGGAACACAAATGAGCGATCGAGTGTTAGCCATTCAATTTGCATATTCTGGGGTCAATTGGGCCAAAAACATCAAATTGTCAAAAAGCCATAATGAGTCCAAATGCTTCCTTCTCACAATCATAAGGCACTATGTAAAGTTTTCTTTCCCAACGAACTATAATTAACTGAATAGAGTAAGTCATTTCAATTTGACACGTTGTAGGGCAAATGGCCAAACCAGTTCAATTGTCCAAAATTAGGTCAAATGGCCAACAGTTCAAATTTGTCCAAAAAGAATAATTAGTCCTAACACCTCTTTTCTCAAATAGCTTAAAGGAACATTATTCATTTACTTCCCAGGGACAGGAACATTAAGTAAATAAAGTGCTAGCCATTGTTCAATGCACACATTTGGGGTAAAATGTCCAAAGGGTAAAAAATGTCAAAATATGGTAAACAGTCATCATTGCCCTCTTTCTAAAATACCCAATGGAATATAATTAGGTTGGGTATTCCAATTTACCCATTTTGGATTCACAGTGGGCCTGAGGATCAAATGAACTCAGATTTGGAGGGGGAATTCAAGATTTATGGTCATATGTTCAAATATAACTTAAACTATGATTGTTAATGGATATTATGCAGCAATAATTTTCCTTTAAGGTTTATTGCTATCGCACATTAAATTAACATCCCTCAGTAAATTATGTTGGCTATTCCACTTCCAGATTGGATGAATAGACCACAAATGAGTAAATTAGCTCTCTTGCCTAACTTTCAAAATTGGTTAATCAAGGCCTAGTTCACATCGCCAACATAAAGTTGAAAATGAGTTGGCCATTACAATGCACTTTTCTTGGAGGGAGGGCAATAATCAAAAGTTGTTATAATTGTTATATTAATGCCCTCCTTTACGGTTACTCGGAGTGCTATGAATACACTAATGAAAAAAAATACTAAGAACGCTTCTATAAACACCCGATGTTTTATTATTTGGTTTTCAATGATAGCTATGTCCTCCTCTTTCATTGATCTCCAAATAAGTACCACATCCTATAATTATGGCGTCAGAATGACGTCATCAAGTCCTAAGTCTGCAAAATTAGTCACCGAAATTGCTATTTTCCACAAAAATTATATGCGCCAATCCAATTTTGCGCTAAAAGTTAGGAATATCGGATGTTTACCGGGTTTTTCAGCTCGAAATGATGACAAATAGCTAATTTCAATAAACAAGATTTTTAGAGTTAACTGTGCATAATTTTTTTCAAAAAAACACTATACATTCCTCGGTAGCAACCACCCCCTTACCCTTCGAACTTTGACGTCATACCCTAACCACTGTGAAGGTTACTACTTCACTTTGTTTCGCTAAAATGACCAGAAAGGAGAGAGAATGATTACCTAAAATATTTTTTATGAACGTTTTTGGCATTGTAGCACATTTGAATATTTATTTTAATTTTGTTAGGTTTAATCAACAGTCGAACGATCATTTGGTAAGAACTAACCCGAATGGGAAAAACAGTCACTGTTCCAATTGGCGGCATATTCAGATTCTAGTAAATGGTCAAAAATTCACTTCTCCTATTAAAGGGTTCTTGTGATTTATGCCTATTTTATTATTTAATGCTTAAACACCACCACAGACCCTGGGCCTGTGAATCCACCCAGAAGGGGACAGCTTATGGATTTGTTTAGCTGTTAATATTGATCAAACTCAGGTCCAAATTTAAAACAGAGCAGCCTCCCTCGACCCTTGATAGATTATGTATCAACACATAATACTAACTTGCAATAAATTCTCGCGGAATAAAAATTGATTTCCATTTCCCTTGAAACCAGATATAGAGGGAGAAACACTCAATTTGCATATCAAAAATTTCCAGGTATCAAACTCAATTTTAACATGTATGTGGTCTTTTGTGTTCATCAAATGCGAATAGTTCAAAACCTTATTAGTGGTGATTATTCATTTTATTTTTATTCAATATCTAAGTTCGGCTATCCTAATGTCATAGCCCTAAGAAATATATGTTACAATATTAAGAATGTTGTTTTAAAACTCATTTAAAAAGTAAAACTGATGATAAAATGTCCATTTAAACTTACATCCGATATCTAAAAAAAATCACACCCTGATCCTAACAACTATTTTTAAATATTCAAATAGAAATCTATATAAATTCACAGGTAATGATTAACATATGGAAAAGTCACACTTTTTATCCCTTGGTTTCCCATTTTATTGATTTTGATAAATTTTGGGAAATTTAAATGTCTTGTCCCATTTCGACTCCAAAATCTATGACCGGCTAGCAGTCTATTTACCATGTTAACTTGATTATATCCTGCGGGATGTTAACGCATATATTCTTTTGACCTAACTGTGCAAAACGAATTAACATAATGTAATAAAAGGAAAAGAGTAAGACAAAGTGATACATTTTTTTTCGTTATCGCACCCATTTTAATTGATTTTTGATCAGTTTTGGATGAATTTTATTCCATTTTTGACTCAGAAATCATGACGTTAAAGATATATAATTAACAGCCGCATTTTATTGCTATATTAAAATGAATTTTCCATAGAAAAAAATAAAAAACTTAAAAAAAGCAAAAAATAAAAAAAATAAAAAAAATAAAAAAAATAAAAAAAATACATAATTTTCCTCAGTTTATTCATTATGATTTGCCAAGTGGATTGGCTTCCAAGAAACCGAAAATAATGTGTTCTCCTGTCTCCATCCACACTTTCAGCGCCTTTGTTTCGTTGGTGGTGGTGGTGTGTGTGTGTGCATGCGTGTGCGTGCGTGGTCTTGCATTATTTTTTTCCGACTTCTATCGACATATAAAGCATTTCCAACACGCTTTCGTTACTGATGGTTCAGTTGAACATCACGCTTTGCGTAAAAAATATTTCTGTTTATTTGAAGGTTTTGATTTTATTCCCAAGACTTGAATTAAATTACGAGTTCACAAAGATATGAATTATGAAAGAATGCTTTCAAAAAACCAAACGTAAGTTTTATTCTTTTGTTTTCTTTACTTTTCTGTTTTGTTTTATTTCTGGTTTCGTTTAGACGGCGGCCACATTACAGCAAAAAGTGTTCAGACAAAAGTTTTGCCGGAGTAATTGTAACAAACATCCAACGGTGGAGAATTTGCATCCTCATGGGAAATACAATAAGCGTATGGGGTGTTGGCCATTCTCATTTTTTAATTTTAGGGTAAAAAATGGCAAAAAGGTCAAGGTTTAAATTGTCCAAAAATAGTAAATCAGTCGAAATGAATTCTTTTCAAATTAATTATCATAACATGCCA
This sequence comes from Ophioderma brevispina, assembly GCA_023653785.1. NCBI lineage: Eukaryota > Metazoa > Echinodermata > Ophiuroidea > Amphilepidida > Ophiodermatidae > Ophioderma > Ophioderma brevispina. The sequence continues at coordinate 1,629 of JAMKCH010038006.1, read as the reverse complement.
TTTACCTTCAAAGGAGTTCAATTTAAGTGAATATAATGGGAAATCATTCAATTTATAAAATTTTGGGGTCAAAATGCAAAAAAAGGTCATAAATTGTCCAAAAAACTACGTAAATCAGTCGATAATGCATTCATTCTTAAAATGAATCTATCAGAATAGGTCATTTACTTCAAAGAGTATCTTTAGTGATATAATGGAAAACCATTCTATTTATCAATTTTGGGTAAAATGGCAAAAAGATCAAAATAGTCCCAAAATAGGTAAATCAATCATATTGAATTCGGTTCTCAAGCGTTTCATCGAACATGTGGGTGTATATCCCAAGGAACACAAATGAGCGGATCGAGTGTTAGCCATTCCACTTTGCATATTCTGGGGTCAAATTTGGCCAAAACACATCAAAATTGTCCCAAAAATCATAAATGAGTCAAAATGCGTTCCTTCTCAACAATAATTAATGGCAATATTGTAAAGTGTTCTCTTCCCAAGACTATAATAACTGACTAAGTTAGTATCATTTTCAATTGACACGTTGTAGGGGCCAAAATGGCCAAAACAAGTTCAAATTTGTCCAAAATTAGGTCAAAATGGCCAAAACAAGTTCAAATGTGTCAAAAATAATAAATTAGTCCTAACACTCTTCTTTCTCAGAAAAAAGCTTAAAGGAAAAGTATAGGTGTACTTCCCAGGGACAGTGATTAAGTAAATAACAGTGCTAGCCTTTTCAATGAACACATTTGGGGTTAAAATGGCCAAAAGGGTAAAAAATGTCCAAAATATGGTAAAAAACAGTCATAACTTGCCTCTTTCTAAATACTCATGGAATATAATTAGTCGGGTATTCCAATTTACCCATTTGGAGTGCACATTTGGGCTGAGGATCAATTGACCTCAAGATTGGAGGGGGAATTCAAGATTTGGGTCAATATGTCAGAAAAATATCAACTTTAAAACTATGATTGTTAATGTAATGAATGCAGCAATATTTTCTTTAAGGTTTATTGTATGCCATTAAAATTTACATCCTCAGTACATTAGTGTTGGCTATTCCAATTCTCCGATTTGATGGAAATATACACAAATGAGTAAATTATCTCTCTTGCCCTAACTTATCAAAATTGTTAATCAGGCCATAGTTCACATCGCCAACATTAAAGTTGAAAATGAGTGGGCCATTACAATGCACTTTTCTTGGAGGAGCAAAGAAATCAAAAGTTGTTATAATTGTTAGTATTAATGCCCTCCTTTACGGTTACTCAAAGTGCTATGATACACGAATGAAAAAAAAATATAAGAACGCAGCTATAAATACCCGGATGTTTTTTTTGTTTTCAGGGATAGCTTGGCGACTCCTCCTCTTTCCATTGATATCAAAATAGTACCAACATACCTATATAGTATGCGTCAGAATGACGTCATCAAGTCTTCGAGTCTGCAAAATTAGTCACCGAAAATGCTATTTTCCACAGAAAATCTATAGCGAAAATACAGTTTGCGCTAAAAAAGTTAGGAATATAGGATTTTTACGGGTTTTCGCTCTAATGATGAACAAATAGCTAATTTTTCAATAAACAAAGCGTTGTAGAGTTAAAACTGTGCAAATATTTTCAAAAAAAAACACTATAAATT
>JAMKCH010038005.1:0-13809 GCA_023653785.1 Ophioderma brevispina | reverse complement strand
ACAGTATCCTATGGACGTACTCTACACATAAATGTTTACTGCATCAAAACGAAAAATCCGATTCATCTTCAAATTTCGGATGTGCATTTTAGGTTACCTATCTTTTAGTTCTAGTTTACTATTTTTCATATTACCAAAAAAATAGATATTTCGACATCTTGAGTCAGACTTTAACATCCATTGTTCACACACAGGATATAAACCTTTGTGGTTTAGCTTCAAATATTTCTTTATTTTTTGCTGTATTTCTGAAGTTGTTACATTTTTTTCCAAAAAAACGAAAAAATCTAAAAAATCAAAAAAACAATTTTTGAGTTAAAATTGTTTAAAAACCAAAAAAGAAAAATTTGTGTTGTTGACCCCCTCCAATTTCCGCTTGCCCTCGACCCCCAGAAAAAAAATAAGTTTGATGTTTTAATTTTGCTTTTGCTGGTTGATCTTCTATCTACAACCTTAACCACTAACGGTAACAAGGCCGGGAGGAAAGACTTTGGATCGCTTTGGTTTCTTTCGTCTAAGTGTTCTTCCAACACTTCACAGCCGCTTATCTCTCTACTGACCGATTTGACCAAACGCGATTACGGGCACCGATCACCAAGAAAATAGATAGAAGGTGTTCATTTGTCAATTCTCAAAATACCTACAATTTAAGGCCAAAGCCAAACTGAGCAGTACAACCATATGTTTTCTTGATATTATATACAATGTTACAGGCTAACGTTTTTCATTTGTTTGTCCATAACCAAAAATCATACGATATACATGAAGAGCCCTCTAATATGCGTACTGTACGCGGAATTTGAATTTGATTGGAACTTTATTATAGGCTTCCAAACGTCAATAAAGTCTCTAAGAATGAAGGTCATGTCCGTCAGAGGTCTGTAATAAAACTTACACTGTATACCTCTTTATAGAAAACAAGATGCAGCTGATGGAGGGAACTACCGGGGACCACACACAACCTCAACCACAGCCTCAGTCTCAGCTCCAACAACTGCCTCGACCGCAACCAAACCCAACCACAGCCCCACAAACAGCTTCACCTTAAGCCGCCCGCAACATCAGCTCCAGCAACACCTCAGTCTTTTAGCACAGCCCCAGCGCACCATCAGCCCGATGCACGTGAAAAGTAGTGCGTTTTTTCTTTTTTACTATCGATATGCAATTTTTTTTCTGTATGACAATTGAGTAAAATTCCTTAAAAGTATGTTGGCTCTACTTATTATGTGAAATAGGCCTAATCGCGATTGAAAAAAAATCACACCCATACTCCACAGTAATACATCCCAATGGCATTAAAGACACGCCGGTTCTGCGTGGTGATAGTTGGAACTGCGATTATTGGTCTCTTTCTCTTTCTCACGGCATTAGTAGTTGAACATCAGTTCGCAAGGACATGTAGGTTCCATACAGACGATACCACCTGAAAGGTTGTTCGAGAAATGTCTCTAAAAGTTGTCCTTAATCTGGACATGAAGTTGCTATAGGCCCGTGCAACTGCTGGCTTTTTTCCCACTCGGGTAAAAAACAACATATTTTGGCATAATAAAGATTACAACATGATAATAATGTAAAACATCAGTGGTCTCAGAAAAATTAATTGAAAAATTATGATTTTCTTATTTTTTTGACAAGGCTAACGTTTTTATTGTGTGTGTCCATAACCCACAATCATTATATTGTAGCCTAACTGAATGATGCCCCTAATTATAATAATATGCGTGGCTTGTAAAGTACAATGCTGTATTTGTAATTTAATGAATATTGGTTGTGAGTATGTTAGAAAAGGCACACACAGGATGTAAAGTAGTTTCATTCAAGTTCACTTATTCATGGGTCTCAAGACGTCATTAGTCTTAATAAAGTCATGGCCGCCATAGGTCTGTAATAAACTTACACTGTTATATCTCTTTATATACACAGATGCAGCTGATGAGGGAATACGGGGACCAACAACAACCTCAACCACAGGCTCAGTTCAGCTCCAACGCGCCTCACCTCAGCCGCAACCCCAGCACAGCTTCAGCCACAGCTCAACTCGGCTCCAGCAACCACCTCAGTCTCCAGCACAGCCCGCCCCACCAGAGCCAGATGCACGTGAAGGGAGTTCGTTTTCTGTCTTTAACTATCCAATGTGACAATATTTTTTGTATGACAGTGATTAAAAGGGAGGTTTTGCTATAATGGGTAATAGGCCGCGATTTGAAAAAAAATCACACCAGTACTCACAGTACATACATCCCATGCGAAATAAAGGAACAATGGTTCTTTCTTGGTGATACTATTGGAAATGCTATTTTGGTCTCTGTTCTTAATACTTGGTTCTGAAAAGAGTAGTATTTTGGCTGGTGCTTATTTTAGCTTCAGCAGTACAACATTTCTTGATAAATAATTATGATCATGCTGTTTTATCAAGGAAATTATTAATTTGCCCGATTCGTTATGTTAGGAGAATGCACGAGAATGTGATTCGTGCTTCCGAATCCACGAGCGTAGCGAGGGGATTTGGATAGAACGAATCAATAACTTCGAGTGCTTTCTCAGACTCATTGCATTTTAATAACAATTGTATTCAGCAATTACGCGCAGATGATTGATGTATATGTGGATTCGGTTGCATGTTTTATAACGTGCTTTATACGCAAGTGATTGTTACACACCTGCTGTTTGTATGCGAAATTCTTACCATTCTTTATTTGTTATACCTGTAGATTGTTACATGATATTGATGAATAGTCAATACGTAAAATCAGCGAGAGTTAAACCGTGGTTAAACTGAGTGCTGTAAACGGCCATCGTGATTGTTAACGTTAAATTCGTGATAGAACGACTTTTCCAGTACGACAATTCTTAACACTGTTATGTGTATACCTGTAGATTCGGACCTAATAAGTGCTTCAGTTAGGTTATTAGTACAGCGAAATCAAGAACAAGGCGTTGAAATCGTCAATGCTGTATGGATAGTATGGTTTTGCAGCTGAAATAAAATTGCATTTCCCTCCAATACATAAAATGGATTCCGATAAGATATTGATCACCCAAAGTTAAAAACTATGCTTGAGGTCTGACACAAGTGATGTACATTCACTTGCCTTGTAAACGAGAACTGAAAATCTGATTGAACTGACTTAAACCATTGCTCTCAAAATGTAGAATCATGTCCGCATTAACCTTTGAATAACTGTGGATTTGCGACCCACCATTGGAGTCTGAAAGCCCTGTTCGAGTCCACGCATCAGTGCTGTAGGAATGCAGCATGTAGTACTGCAGTGGCATTGCTTAGGCCTATGAACATACAGGTGCGTTTCTTGTTGTCCGGGCTTGTCTACATTGCTACCCAATGGATATATGGTGGATATACGTTATCTTTGAATTACAAATTGAACCATATCTTCGAAAGCACTTGCGGGAGTTGATTTATGAAGAAATACGGCAACACTAAAATATTTCAAGTAAACAGGACACCCAGCTCACTTGCCGATCACATACTTTGAAATATTACAAGCGATTAGGGACAAGGTGTGATATTGGAATTTACAATTCTCGGAAAAAGTAGGCCAGGATGAGACATGCAAAATGCAGTCCTAATGTTCTGATCTCTATTTTATAGAAAAAAATTGTGTCAGCTTCATGCCTAAGGCGGGCACAAAGGTTAAAATCGCGTTTTATTATATTGATATTTTGAAAGTTTTCGAGTGTTTTATCGACAAATTAAATAATGCCGATAAAATGAGCTAAAAGGAATATGTTAATAAACAAAAACATTCGGGTAACACAGAGGACTTTTTGACTCAAGACACAGCGGTATCGGACCAAAAGAAGCTGAGAGAAAACCTGTTTGCATTTTATTAAAAGATAAAATATCAAATATAATGTATATTTTGTTTGTGTGAGTAATTCCTCAGAATATTTAATACGGACAATTTTTTCCTGAAGGTCCCCCACATTTTGTGACATCCTTGTGTCCCGAAGAATTTGTGAAGCGCCCTATATATAGAACCCCCATTGTAAAATAAATAGTCCACTCATTTGAGTCCTATAAATCTATAACTAAGACATCATTTTGACTAACTAGTCAAAAGATGTTTATAGGACTAATTTTAGAAGATGAGTAATTGATATTTACAGTGCAATTTGCTGTGTCCGGTTAAAGATCGATAAGATACTGCCTATCATTATCATATTGATTAAACGTGTCAAGATGAGTGAAATAAATGAATCAATAATATACAAATTATCGTCAGTTTGCAACATTAAGGGGCAATGTAAACCCGCAGGACAAGTTACTCTAAACATATCCTTAATACAAAGGCCTAAACAATGACCAGGATTTACATGAGCGTTTAGAGTGGAAAAATCTTTACATGGAAATCGTAGATGTAAGCCTAACATAGGATTAAATTGTTACTCAATTCTAAAGAAGAAAAGAAAGTTTTTAAATATAAAAGCAAACAAACAAACACAAACAAACAAAAACAAATAAAGTATTAATAGTATATTGTATAGCCTACTAGGAGCCATTTCCAAGCTTGCACGATTTTACGTCACTGGACAAATTGAAAAAAAAAACACCTACTGACGCAACAGGTACGATTATAAAATGACAGGTGTGAAATTATTGCACTTGAAAAAAAATGATAAACCTACATGTGTACCAAATTGTGTTAAATACGTCATTTCGTAAAAAGTGGCAACAAAATACGGACCAAAATGATTTTCTTAAAAAGATGAAGAAAACATAATGCTCAAATTTAAGCATGTAATACTGATACAATGTATATCTAAAAAAGGGAGAAAATGTTCTAACGTTATTGTTTTACATGATGTCTTATTATAATTTTCTGTGTTGTTTTTGTACACATGTAATGCAACTTTGCCATTGTTACATATAGTGTTAATTATTTTTTTACGAATCCCACTTTTTGCACGAATCTACAGTTGTACTGTTAGATTCGTGCAGAAAAGGGGTGGATTCGAGAAAATAATCAACAGGATAAACAAAGAGATGACGTCATACGCAATGGTTTAAGGAGAAGGGGGCAAATTGGTCAATTCTCAAATACACGTACAAGTTTAAGGCCACAATCAAAGAACTGAGCAGTTCCAACATAGTTTTCTGATAATATGGCTATATAACGTTACAGGCTAACGTGATTTTCATTTGTTTCTCTCTCTGCTCTCTTTTCTTTCTCTCGCTCCGTTTAATGAAAATTCCACAACACAAAAAATCAGACACAACGAAACCCATCGACGGTCCGTCGCAATTCACTCAGCTAATGACCCGGAAATTTATAGTCCAAAACTGTCATCCACTTCCACTCCGTGCTATTTTAGGTTTAGATTTTATTTACTCGTTTTTTGACCAGTTACATTGTTACACGTTCTGAGTCCGTCACAGTTACGTGACCCGGAAGTAGCTTACTCGCAGGCAAAACATTAAGCGGTCACTGTATACCGCTGTATATAGATCGGTGAGTTTAATTACTCGTCTAAACACGCTTTGAAATAAGAATTATATTTATGCCCTGCTAATCAACAATGCCAGACAGTTGCTGTCCGTCGGTTGCGCTAATCGAGGGACTCCAAAAGGCGAAAAATCGACTGAATTTTTACACTATTTCTCATTATAGATCAAAAAAAGCTGTGATCCAAATTTTACGAATGTATACATTTTATGAAGAGCTTATTAAAGGATTTAAATCTGCAAAGTTGAATGGATATTTAGGTGTTACTAACAAATATACAGGTTGATAAAAAAGATACATAAAATAAAAAAACATTCTTTTAACACTGCATTATTTCCAGGACATTATGAAAAGTGGAAAAAAATTAAAATTATATTCATATTCATATTGGAATGCATGTACTAATATATCCCTTTCAGGCAATGTGGTATTTGTAGCACATTAGAATAGGCATGTGTGCTTATACAGGGTGCAAAAGTAGGCCTAATTGAATTTAATGCATTTTTTTCCCTTAAAGACAAATTGAGCTAAATAGCATTAACTATTAAGGCATGTGTAAAGGTATATCTTGAATTTCATTTTGGATCAATACATGTAATTAGTGCAACAGAAAATATAAGTGTGGTCCAATGCGAGGAGATCAACTCCCTGGACACTACAGGAGATGTGACCTTGAAATCAAACTAGCTGAATAATTATTAAAACAAATGTGTTAATTTCTCATCTAATCATGACAAGGTTAGCCGACGTGAGCTTATAGGTGATGAACAAGAAAAAATAGAAACACAAAAGGCCCTCTTCAACTTCACTCAGGACAAGATGATTGGTGAGTAGCCCTTATACTCATTGTTGGTATTATTTTTTCGTGTCAGTTCTCAAGTACCCAAGCCTAGGTATAGATAGGTCTGGTCTTGGCCTGGGGTAGACCTGTCACTATCATGCCTAGCTAACAGTAGGAAGCTAGGGACGCTAAATAATAGAAAATAAAATGTCACGGGATGTAGTTTTGACCAATCAGTGAACCAAAGTTCTATGTATTCGGTATTAAAACAAATACTTGAATGGTTTATATCGGGTTTGATGAATGCAGATGATCGATCCTCGTTGGCCTAGCATACTAGCCTACTATCTATGTGGCCTAGCATACCTGGCCTATAGACTATGTAGGTCTGAGCATACTTGTAGGCCTAGCATATATGTAGGCCTAGCATATAGCTCCAGTAGGCCTAGAACCTGGCCTACTAAACACGCTCGGGGTGATAGTTATTTTTGGCCAGATATGGCTAGGGCAACTCGGGAGCGTAAGCTCCCATCATCATCCTCATGACCCGTAAATAGTGTTAAATATTTAAGCTGTCGATTTTGGACAGTACATAATATATGGAAGTAAACAAGTTCTAATCAGGCCTGTACATGTCATGTACGTACCCGATGTAGGCCTACGCGTGCAGTTTGCGGTAGAATCTGTCCAGGACTTGTGGAGAAACACCGGCCCAGGCATACTTCACTGCACTCTTGTAATTTGGCTTCTGCCCCGCTTCAACCAGGGGCACATGATACAAAACTGGGAGTTAGGGACTTGGTAAAAGAAGCACTTTTCACAAACCCGATACAACGTAATTATTCTAGCATAAGGGATCTTAGGATTTTAGAGAACTCGGCGGGAAGGGCTTGGTGTGTGGATGAGAAGATATATATGTCGCGTAGTGGGGATGCAATCTTGTTTTGTATCTTCCGAAAGTAAAATCTAAATCATAGGATCGGGTATCTTCCTCGATTTTGTTTCAGTCGCCTCCCAAGAGCTCCTGAGATTTTTTTTTTTTCAGCTAATCTGGAACATATATTCCATTTACGTTCCACTTCACCGATAAATATCTCGAAGAAAAAAGTTCGCGAAAACTTCCACCACAGAAGGCATAGATGATGAGATTAATACACGCCGCAAGACACGGTTTAAATGATGAGCGACAGCTGTGACCTCAAAATGTTTTGATGCGAGGCTGCGCGCACATCGTATTTACAATTGATGCTGACGTCAGGATGTTAACTGGTCTATTCTTTTTTCGTTTTTCCGCTTTTTTTCTCTCTCTTTTCGGTGGAGTCCGGGGCGCTGTGGAAGCCCATATACGCGGCGCACAAGGCTTCACTGTATAATTCCATCGATGTCAACGTCCGTTGTCCAATCAGTTCCAGTACCGTTACAAGGCTATCACAGAAAAAAAAAAAAATATAGAAAAAACAAAACAAGAAAGGACAAGTCCACGCTTTTCTTTAAGATTTTGACCCGAAATTTATGCTCCAGGGCCATATGCCTCAGGACCAGGGCATAATTAATATATGCGAAAAAAAATTTCTAAGTCAAAATGCATGGTCCAGGACCATATTGCCTTATGGTCTGGGCATAAATAATTGAAAAAATGGGGACCAGGAGCAATATTCAAATATGCTCCTTGGAGCATATTTGAAACACAAATGGTCCAGGCGCATATGGCAAATATGCACCCTGGAGCAGTGGAGAAATATTCCAAGACATACTGTTTACAACGCATATTTTCCATATTGTCCGGAGCATGTGCAATAAATTTTTACTTAGAATATTTCTCCAGAATAATTATGCTACATGACTATATCGTCCTGACCATATCAATCAAACAATTTATTCCATCTCCAACTCAATATACACATGTAAGTAGGTACGAATATCTATTATTTTTCAAAAGTATGTTGGGAGGTGTGGATACCACTAAACGCAGAGCGTGATTAGTTTGTGGTAACCAATAAAAAGATACAAAAGAGAACAAAAATCAGAAACATTAATAAATATACATAGCCATCCCAGAACGTGAAAACCCTCCTGACCCAATCACTATCCTAACCCACCCATTTCCACCTACAACAAATAAAGAACACAACAGATTAAATTAATAGCATCCTACATAATATATATACGCCATGCCATATACGAGAAACAAAGGGATAAATCGGTTGAGAAAAAAAGTGATTTGTAAAAAGCGGCTGATGTAAAATGGGAAAAGTAGAAGGGGAAATATTTAATGAGAATGATTAATAATATGAGCTTTCAGTGCAGTTTGAACTTGAAATAGAAGAAAAAGATTTTAGGGAAGGGTTTAGTGTGTTCAAGAGTAGGGCACCTTGTGATTGAATAGTGTCCTGAACAAAGTAGAGTATTTGTAGGCTTACATAGAGATAATTAGAATGTCGAGTATCATACGAATGTATATCTTTGTTCACAATGAAGTTATTATCATAAAAATCATTGTGTAACAAACCGTGACAATATTTACCATAAAGATAAAAAGATGATCTTTAAGTATCGTGAATTTTAAGGGTGTCAAGGGTAATAAAAAAAATAAAAACCGACCCACCATAGTGAGTTGGTACAGGTTCGAATAATACGTTTTTGATAAGAAACAGCGTATCTAGATGAGTGTTATTTTTGTCTGCCCATATTATGGCACAGTAGCTGAGATAAAGAAGAAAAAATGTATTTATAAAGGGTACGGAGTGAGTTTTGTGGGATGATAAGGGCGGATTTTACGAATGATACCATTGTATTTAGAGATTATTTTACAGAAATGGGTAGTGTCGGATTCCAAACTAAGGTCTTCATGCATTAATATTCCACTAAGTAGCTAGTGTGGACGAGGTTTACTTTTTATACAATTTTTATTTTTTATTGTTTATCTTTTTTCACTGTATTTGTGTTCTGAAATCATGTAAATTAGTTTTTTAATATTTGTAACGAGAGTTCATTTAATTTAAACCAATTAGTATTGTGATAATTCCGGAGTAATTGGCGATTCACGACTAAGCCTTTTCAGGGAACGAGAGTCTGGTGGTATCAATCGGAAGAAAATAATGAATTGAGACGTTTGCGCGCATAAGGGGGAGATCATTTATAGTCATACTAAGAAGAGTTAATGGACATAGAATGGATCCTTGCCGTACACCACAGGATAATAGAGAAAACGACGACGATGGGCCGCGTTATACACAACGTATTGTTTCCTGAATCCATAAGGTAATTTTGAATCCATGTGTTAGCTAAGCCGCGGATACTATATTCATTAAGTTTCTTAAGGAGAATATTATGAGGTATGGTATCATAAGCTTTATTCAGGTCTAAAAATATACCAGCACACTGATGTTTATTGTCCAGTTTGAGAGTGACTTACAACAAAAGTCATGATTGCCATGTTAAGTTGACCGTTTGGGACGGAAGTCGAAAGGGTTTGGACTCAGGATATGTTAGAGAGGAACTAAAAAGTTGAAAAACTCTATTGTAGATTGATTTTTTCAGGATTTTTTAAATTGCTGGGAGAATAGATATAGGCCTAATAAAGGAAGGCTGGCAATCACCGGCTTTATAAATAGGTATTACTTTGGCGATTTAAGCTTAGAGGGAACAGTGCATGTTGAAATGAGATTCTGTTATGACAACTCGTAGACGTCTAAGGTCAGAACTCCTTCAAACACAAATAAAATGAGCTTGGTACACAAGTGATCTGAATTTTATATAATATAGCAGATTTAATGATTTTTCTTGGGAAGGTTCAGAATTGGATGTCCAAAACAAAATTACATATATCAAAATCACCCACAAGGAGTTAAGATACTTATTCTCCTCAAGAACGTCCACTAATGTCCCCAAGAAGCGTTGCAGTTCAAACGATGATATGTCTCACATCGAGACTTCAAAAATGACAGCATGCAAAGTCACGTTTATAATTCCTCAGGTAATATTCCATTGAAATCTTCTCAGACCTGATAGATAACTTTTGTCAGAGTTCAAGACGACCAAGGTTAAATCATTCACGACGACACGAACTTCCAAAGTATATCAGTCCCAAGACAATCACCACGATTTCTATTTGTCCCCACCAATTGGAAATCCTATTTTGCTCCCAGCACTTCGGCTTCAAAGACGACAGTAGAATAAATACAGCGACTCTGCTCAATGGAATGAAAATATAATAAATACTGGCAATGTGTGGAAGCATAAATCTACCATTATTGTAGATAAAACTAGCTATAACCATACGGTATAGCTGATACAACGCTGACCTCAGTCCTTCAGTCACAAGTAATTTTAACTACTTGCAGTAGATTACCCCATTTTAACAATATCATACATCATCCTAATGAATAAAAACATACCTAGCACTCGTCAAATCAGATGTCACAAACAATTACATCACCGATTGCATTAATTTCAAATTTATAACTTTTTATTTTTTTTATTTTTGTAGAACATTGTTTTGAGTTGACTCAGTTTTTAATTCACATCTTGGGGAATTCCCAATCACTGTCTAGTTAAACAACAGGTGAATCTTGCAAAAACAAACCAGAGATATTCCCCTTTCTATCTTTTATAGTAAACACTTTTCCTGTGAGAAATATTTTCTCAAATAAATTGAGAAAATAATATTTTTAAAGTTAATCAGAAAACTGGAGGCTATAGAACAATATTAAATGAGTGACAAAAATTATATAAACCTCGGGGATAAGGATTTGAGAAGATTGGTATGATAACCCTCATACCCAGTTTTTTTTACTGAAAGAAAAAAACCCTTTTTTTTCGTTCAATGTAAGTTAATAATTTCTGCCTTAGAAGTTGGAGAATAAAAAGACACTTGCTGCTAGCTATTGGTTTAATAGGTGAGGTAAAATTGGAATCAAGGGTCAGAATTTTACTTGCCAGATAAATCCAATATTTGTAAAGGAAATCACCCTTGAATTTGGATGAATATGAGCTGTTGCAGTTATTTGTCAAATTATATCTGTGAAAAAAGTTGGTAATTTGGAAGAGACTAGTTCTAGCTAATAGATTATTAAGTGTTCCCACATTTTTTTTTCATATTGTTTTGTTGAGTTCTGTTTAGTAGGATATAGGTTTTCTTAGCTAGGCGGAGTAACATATTTAGGTAATTTCGATATTTGTGTATTTATTTCTGGGTTAATGAGGGGTTTGGATAGGTAATTCTTGTAAAGCTTATCTTCAGTTTAATAGACTTTATTAACGCTAGTAATCCAGGGTTTCTTTGGTGTGTTATTTTTGTATTTAATTGGTTTCCTAGGCAAGGAATGTTAATTAATTCTGTAAGTTTATCAGTAAATTATTATATGCCTCATCTGAATTCTGAACTGTGGCAATAGAGGTCAGGTCTACAGATTGCGTTTTACATTTAATATATCTGGTGTTAATGACCCCCCCCCCCCCGCCCCCCCCCCCCCCCCACCCCCCCACCCCCACCCACATACGTTTCGTTGAGTTGCTTTTGGGTTCATATCGATGTGAGTTTTATTGAATTGAAAAGAGGGGAATGGTCGGAAAGATCAGTAACGAAAAATGCAGATTGATATCTTGCACACATCATTTTTGAATTGTTGTCGATAAGAGTGGCATAAATAACCCCGTGACGGTTGATTTTTATTCGGGTAGGTCTATCAATACATGGCATAAACTGGTTGGAATAGAATAAAATTAACAAAATTGCTAACAGTAGGCCTTTCATCATATGTAGCAAATCAGATTGAAATCTCCCGCGATTAACAAGATTTATTTCTCTAGGCGGGCCTCCCAATCTCAAGCGCAACGTATTTACTTCGCACGAAACAATTAACTTGTGGACGGGTTATAAAATTGTCCGTGCGAGGACGTGGGAAATCTAAAATCAACACTGACTTTCCTTGCGTGTGGTCGTACTTAAGTTAAAACTCACACGCAGTGTAATCCCGTAATCGGTACTCAATGTCTCTTGTCAATCTCAACGAAACAGAATTATTCGATGGCTCATAAATTTTAAGTGGGGCTATGAATAAATAATCATCTTCAGTTTACAAACTCCTAACAATGCGGGAATGTGTGATGGAGTAAAGAATGTAGTCAAAAATAGACTAGAGAAATTAGATTATTATGTATGAAGGATGTGAAATCTATATAGGCCATATTTTAAAAACTCTCAAGTGAATTTGTCTCATCAATCACAGATATTGATAACGCTCGATCGTAAGGTTGCCCCGAGCCAGTTGTAAAGACACGGCCAGATATTTGAAAGCAGCTCAGTGGTCTATTTTCTAGCACTATTTCGTGACTACTGCATGCACGGCGCAGTGCGATATTAAGACACTCAGCCTACCACCACTCGGCGGTGTAGTATTCACCGGTTTCAAACACAACCAGATGTTTCATGATTATAGAAGTATTCACCGTTTCAAATAAAAATACAAATATACACAATTTCTAACAATGTGTGGGTTTATGTAAAAACTATAAAACAAACGCCTTTTCCAACTTATAAGGCTACATTTAGTATTAGTTTGAAAAATATACACATTGCCCCCCCCCCCCCCCCCACAAAATACGAAATATTAAAAACAAAATATAATTAAATACTCCCACAAACTTCCATTTTACTTGAAAGGATAATAGCTAGATTGTGCATTCAAGTTAAACATTCTGTTCAAGGACATCGCGAAAGTGTATAAAACAAAGAGAGTAATAAAGAGATGGGCAGAAAATCAAATGAAATTTGAACTTGTTGGGTTGCAAAACCGTGTGTTATTAAAATTAGAGAAACATGGTTGTACATGTAGCACCTAATAGATAAAGAGAGGAGGTTCAGTGGTGTATTTCTAGCCACTCTTTCTTCGCTGTGCATAAATAGCGCGCCGGCGCGGTGGTGAATGTATAGGGTAGTATTGCCCTGTGCGGTGTTAAGGGGCATTTGGTATCCACAACCTCGTCCCCCCGATGGACCTCGAAAAAAGTTGATGATTTTCATTCATATGAACCGTAGACTTAGTAATCCATGTGTACCAAATCTACGTGCAAATTCGGAGTATCTGAAGAAATTTGCAGTTGTATTTTTTGTCCGTAAAGGACAGTAATTACAGACACAGTGGCGTATGGGACGGGGAAACAAGCATTGCTCATAACCCAAAAACCGCAAGCTAGGGATCAACTCAAATCGTGAATAAGTTTTCTAAGAATAACAGAATAAAAAAGAGGGTGCTGGAATCACGAAATGACCCTATAAGTATTCTAACGTGTTTCAGTCTCAAATCAAAATACAAACTTTATACCATTAAACAATGGTTGATTGTTGTGAAGATGTAAAAGCATTTAAACGTAAGGCTAATTTAAAATCTTTTATGTTTGAAAAAATACACAAAATGCAAACTACGAAATATTGAAACAAAATGCCAGTCAAATAAGAAATTCCCTGTTACTTGACCCTGGCAAATAGATATGTGCATTCAAGTCAAACATTTCTGTTCCAGTAAAATATAGCGAAAGTTATTAAAAACAAAAGAGAAAAAT
>JAMKCH010038004.1:0-14321 GCA_023653785.1 Ophioderma brevispina | reverse complement strand
CGTCACTGCATGTAAATCTTGATGGATGGAGAATTGCAATTTTGTTATTATTCTCAATCATGTTGCTACATGTTGATTCCCCAAGTGTTGATAAGACTGTCTTATTTATATATCCCTTCACAATGTGCTTTACCATTTATTCTGCTGCCACTAGAATAGGTCAGCTGCCATATCACTGACCCTAGGTCCTCCTTTGGCAGCATGGTTTGGAGATGGCGAGAGTGGTAAAGTGCCTTGCCCACACAGACTCGAACCCAAGCCCTTTGGGTGACGAGTCGGTAGTTTTGCATATGATGAGATAAATCTTCATAACCGTAGAGCTATTGATGGTTATGGCTTACTTTTAAACATTGGATCATAGTTTGATCAAAACTTGCTCGAAACTGCATTCATTTGTTATTTCAAACAACAATTGCGAGTTCTAACCTTGCATGCAGTTGATCTCTGAAGTCCCAAGTTTTTTCCACTCTTGAACTAAATCCACAGCTTGTGTTACACTGAATATGTCACTGTTTATCAAAACATTGAAAAATTTCTGATCACCCAGAATGGCACAACCCAGTGAGTGTGAACAACAACAGGGCTGAATGGATCCAGGATCTCTTGTTCGGTAGTTAACCCAACATTCATTTAGCCTAATCATCGGGTTCTACTTTTCAAAGCTATTTGGGATGATCCAATTGGCAGTTTTTGTTGTTAAAACAAACAGTAACTTAATATTATTTGATGCTTAATTGCAGATTGACTGCTTCATAAAGTTTACCTTACTAAACTTAAAAAACTCAAGTGAGGCTTGAAACTACAGGGGTGTCCCAAAATGGTGCAAGCAGATAAACCCCTATTTTCAAAAACACTGAAGCTATGAATTTCATCTCATTTGGATATTATTATAAAAAAAATCTTTTGTTAAATGGTGCAAATCCCATGACAATCAGCCCATGCAAACCAGAGATGTGAACGATTATTAAAGGCCATCTGTTTGTCACCCCTTCCAATGGGATTTACACAGTACATTATTTGGTCCTTTCTGATGCGGGTGAGCGATTTTCCACCACATTGAATGACTGCTTTATTCCATGGCTTCGATTTAATATAACTAAGGAATACAAATGCCAGCTATTAGTTTTTTTTAGATTTGTTAAATGGCCAATAGGCAGTAGAATGATAAACATGCAATGATTGAGCCTACAGTTGCATTCCAAACAATTACGATCAGCACAAATCAATCCTTTACGATGTCTATTTTTGTTATCTCTACCTTGGCGTTTTTTATAAATATCTAAAATTGTAAACTGAGTTGCACATATGGGGGAAATTCGATTGTAGCGCAGCGCGTCTTCCCTCGCTTTGCACACCACTGAGGTCCCCAGGTTCGATCCCCGGGTCGGGCATGAGGCTTTAACTTTTAATTGGTTTCCAGTCCAAGCCGCTCTCGCAGTTGTCTCCGGGTGGCTCCGGTTTCTCCTTCTTCTACAAAACTGGACTTTCTTCCCCTTCCTTGTTCGAGTTTAACGTATGTGTTTCGGTCGTTTTTTGTGTAAATGTTTGTCAATTTGCGCTGTATTAGCTGCTGCCTCTAAGTTGCATTGTTTCTGGAAGCGCTGTGTTCTGTGTAGAGCGCTATATTAAATGCTTAATTTATTATTATTATGATATGTTTAATTCATGCATGTAGTCACTTCTTTTTATAAGAATTTAAAATAGCTTTGTGACTTTAAAGTCCTTTGCTCGACAGTAACCGTTTGCCTGCATCTTGTTGTCCCTCCCAAGTTTGGATGACACAAGAATACGATTTTTTAAGTTTCTCATCTTTGTGACGGTTTTAAATACACAATTGGAGGAACGTGCTATTCATTTTCATTGAACTAAGCAAGATGATCACACCTGTCATTTATTGGTTAATTCTCTTTAACAATTGACTTGAATCTAAATTTCATTTCACAAACATCCATGCTTCCTTAAAATCTTTTCAAAGTATATACTTCCCTACTTAATATTCAACAGGTAACCCTTTAAAATGAGTAATGTCCAGCTTAAAGGTTATTGTTTAGATACTCATGTAAGATTTTGTTCAATACCAGGACTGCATTAATGTAGTAGCATCTCACTTTCAGGTTCTTAGGTTATCATTTAGCCAATGCACACGTTGAACCACAAATCTATCTAATGTACCGAAAATCACAACTGTGTAATCCCATTGGAATGGATGAAAACAGAGGGTCTTTTAATTCGTTTTTCTCTGGCTTGCATGGGCGTATTGTCATGGGATTTGCACAGTTTTATACAAAGAAGTATAATAAATATCTTCCATGAAAACTTAAAATTCACAGCGCATCCCAGCAGTTTTTTGGAGAAATCAGAGTGTATCTGCTTGCACCACTTTGTTTGGGACACCCTGTATAAGATAATGACAATTGTTATAGCGGACAACCAAAAATTGCATAGTTTACATATAATTTCATACAGAAGTGAATATTACAATTTTTTACGTTATAAGTCTTATAAGCAATATGAGTACTGGTTAAATGGAAAAAAAAAAACAAAAAAAACATTCAAATGCTAGTATTACATTTTCCTGAAATGAATGCATCACACTATCCACTTACTCTAAACCCTTTAATTCCTTTAAACCAAATTTGACATCATCGCAAAGGAGACTTAAAGACACTATCCAATTGATTTTGAAAAATATTTGAAATGTGCATTGAGTAGCCTTCAAAGTGAAGGATAAGTCTGTAGAATTCCTCATAAGTTACTTTGCCAGCCTGTAGATTGACAGAAAGGAAGAAAACGGCATTGTTCCAAGCTACGATTTTCCCATTCATTACGTGTTGTAGTAAAGTGTCCGAACGGACAGTAATGACTAAAATCTCCGATTTCGTCCTTATTAAGGATGGCTCCTGTCTTAGTCATTTGCAGGGTATTTGGCATAACCTGTACTTGTTACGTACATGTAAAATCTGATTTTTGATGATTTTTTCGATTTGCCCCTGATTTAGCAAATCAACTGAATATGTCTTTTAAGTTGTGGAATGCTCTATATAGCCTGGTTGGTATTATATGATGGTATATTAACTAATAAGACCAACTCTGTAGATTTGAACAGTTAAGGCACACGATGTACTTATTAATGTAGGTAAAAAAAATTCTTACCAACATAAACCCAGTAAAAGAGAGGAGTGGCGTTTCACATCAAAATGAATTTTAGTCGAGCGTGCCAGAGGCTTGAATACCGTTACTGTAATGGTGGCATACTGCCGAGGGCCTTGGCATTGGGAGATGGTTTACTCGCATTGCTTTGACACTTTTGTCCTTACTCCAATGCAAGGAATAGAACCTGAGTCATTAGATAAATGTGCATTTTGATGACAGACTAGGCTATATACGTGTCTTCGCATGCACTGCCATGATGTGTATCGCCTTCCACAGCAATATTGTCTGGTAACAATGGCTTTGGGATATAAGTTTGATGCCTAAGCGGGCAATTCCCATTTCCACTAGGAAGATATTGCGTTGGAGGGAACGATTAACTTGTGCACGGCTTATAAAATTGTTCCGTGCGAGTTCTTGTATATCTGAAATAAACGATGACCTTTCCTTCCGTGTGGACGTACTTAAGTTAACCTCACAAGCAATGTAATCCCATAATTGGTACTACAATGCCTATTTCAGTCTCCAGACGAACCCAATTTAATATCGATGGCTCATAAATAAACTATTTACAATGAGATAAATGTAGCGGCGACCACATACGGCCCCCAAGGCAAAGAATGATCCCAGACAGTAAACCGATATTGATCGATCAATTCTGCTAATTGGCTATAAAAGAATTCTCCTGTGCGGCTTATAAATGGCCGTGTTAGATGGGTTTATTAAAATGTGAATATGGCGTGCGGTGAGATTTTTGCGTGCGACATGTTCCATCGGAGGCTTTCCTCCGAGCAATTACGTGCTCCTGCAACGGAATCTCACCTAACTGATAATGGGGATGTAACTGTCTCAGGTACCCCTTTACTGTAAAGTGTGCCCCGTCTTTTTCACTGAAAAAGATGGGGAATATGCATGACAATTAGAGTTTTGCACATGCAACTTTCCCTGTACCCTCTGTTTCCTGATCATCTATCGTAAAACGGAAATAACCAGGCATATCACTCCACCACTACGACCGGCCATGAACCACCATCAAAAGCACCGAAGTATTAGATAGGTTGATCACTTACCAGAAAAAATCTATGTGAATGGTCCAGCTCATTTCTGAGAACATAGGTGGTGGTTCTAAATTGCTGTCTTTAACAAAACCAATCACACCGAAACACTTGGTTTTGGATTGTCCTGTAACTGTGCATAGCACTTGAGCATTGGTGCACAAGATTGATAACTTGGTGAATATTCTGTTTGCCATTTATCCTTCATGTGAATTGACTATACATAACAGGGTTGATTAAAGGGGGCCCCAAGGGACTGCAGGACCCCTTTTGATGATCTAAAATTTGAAAGTCATACTGATGAAGCTCGTAAAAAATCCCTCTTTGCAGGCTGGAATAATTAAAATTCCGGTTCCTCCTTTCAAGAGATTCAGTAATCTGCCCTTGGTCATGCTTGGCTTGGGAATACCAATTTCTAGAGTGCATTTAAAATAACTCCATACAAGTAGTTGTCATCACCATGACAACTATGGTTACTAAGAATATTCAGAAATAACAGAAATATTGATTTTGGTTCACAAAACCATGCAAGGCCTACAAAATGCTATCAAGGAGCCTTTTTACTGTGAGGGGAAAGGAAGGACCACAGATGTTCCCGAATAGAAATATCCCGCTGCACCATAATCTCGCTACCAAGAAATACTGTCAGCTTGACATTCATAATCTCCAAGTTCCCCTGTACCGTCAGTTTTCTCAATCATAGCTTGTTTGTGAAGATCTAAGTATATCCTTATTTCCTGTAAACATTACAATCATATGCTTCAATACATTGCATTCTTTACGACAATCTCATGCTTTCTCAGTCAACAAATCAGTTTGCTTTTTTTCAGTACAATCATTTGCTTTTTTTTTCCAGTAAGCTAGACAGACTAACTACTACTAAGTCGGCCTCAGCAGGGATCTTGCACGGATCACCCAGTCTACACTAGCCCTGCATCGTGTCGCAAGTCATTTTGCAATTGGTGGTCTACCACTCCTGCGTCCTTTTCAGGGATGTCACATAAGTTTTTTGTCCATGTCCCTGTGTTGGTTCCCAGAGAACGTGTCTACTGGTACACAGCTCATGGGTGGTGGTAACAGTGGCCTGCGAGTTGCATCCTTCTTGTTGCTACCTTGTCCTCAACCATATGTACTTCACCTAAAGCACAGATTTACAAGCCATTTTCTTCCCCGTTGATGTTAACACTGTCCTTAACATTCTGTTAGCAGCCATTGAAGAGACCTCTCCAGACTGTGGTATGACCTTGCTTTGCCCCCATGCATACAGTAATACTGATTCTACAGTTTGCTGTGAAGAACCTCAATTTTACATCTTGGGACTGGGATTTACATATGTGGTTTCATCTTGTTGGAGGGGCTTTCCATGCACGGCCTTTCCTGGTTTGATATCGTCTTCTGTGGATTCTACCCATGATCCAAGGTATTTAAAGTCATCGACCTCCTCCGAACCTTCCTGCAGCGTTCCAGTGCCACATGTTCCGCTCTATTTCTTCATTACCTCCTCTTTGGTTTTCAGGCAAAGTTTCATCTATTGTCATTCCTGTTTTTTTTTTTTTTTTTTTTTTTTTTTTTTTTTTTTTTTTTTTTTTTTTTTTTTTTTACCTCCAGAGTATGGCTGAGCTGCTGAATCTGGTTATAAGAGGCAAATGTCATCCGCAAAGTCTCCATCAGAATGGTGATGTCAGGAACTCTTCTGGTGTATTGTGATTAGTTAATTTCCATGCAGCTTGTGGCACGCCTCAGGGCATAATCAAGTATGATAATAAGAGAAATGGTGTGCAAGTGTGTCTCCTTGCAGTAATCCGGCATGATATTGAATTCCTGCGTCTCTCTGTCCAGCGTAACACCTTAGCACTTTGTTGGAATATATATTTTCTATGGCATTAAGATTATTTTGTGGCATACCTAGGCTTTGAGGATTTTTCATCCTATTTCTTCGGTGGATTGAGTCAAACGCTTTTTTGAGTCAATAAACGTCAGAACCGTGGCAAGTTGTTCCTCTTCACTTCTTCAAGTAATAGCCTAATTTGTTTTTTCAGTACAATCATCTTCTTTGAGTACCGGGGGGGGGTGGTGGGGGGGGGGGGGGGTGGGGGGTTGTAGCTAGCACATTTTTGTGGTGGGTGTTATTGATGAAAAGTTTTGACATTTTTTTAATGTATCCTAAAAATTGGTCCAACTTTGGTGTGAAATTATTAAAATTGGTGCATTTATTGCTCTTTGGAGTGGTGGGGCTCTAGAGTTAAAATTGGTGTTTAGTGTGTGTGCTCTGAAGCTGAGTGTGGGTCTTTGCGCCCACCACCGCCACTGTAGCTACCACTTTTGAGTAATATTACTACCCTCAAAGATGGTCCTTATACCAACAACTTAAAAATAATTCGGTAGGGTGGTAGACCATGATGAATTTTGGTGCTGTAAGGTGCTGTGAATCCTAATAAGTAATTCATAAGAAAACATGTGGTGGGGTCACCTTAATTAGAGGTTGTGTAATTGTTAAAATTAGCTTAATTTTTTGGCAAGTTTGTTTAGTTGCTTGTTAGACACACTGACATATTTTTCTGGAATACTGTATATGTTAATAGAATAAAGTGCAATATCCCATAGCGTCCCCGCTATGAAGGCGATTAGACAGTGTCGTGCCGCTCGGCAGCAATCCTCTTGGTGGTACGCCGCTTGCAGGATCTAGCTATTTAGTCAGCAGCGCTATTGCAATTGGAACTACGTCATGAGCGGCATTTTTGGGTTGGGCGGGGTTTTTGGATTTTTTGCTGCCTAGAGTTGAATTCAAGTCAATTCAATGCGATTTGCCGCATTGGGCAAAGTGGCAGCCCTAGCGGCAGGGCGATTGATTTATCGGCTTGACGCTTTGCAAAACACTTGGGTCACCGCAGCGTTTGACAGATTTGCTGTAGTTACTAAATTTTCATGCGAGCTGCAAAGCGCATGACACTATGCAACGACCTTGAGACATTAAAAATTTGTGCTCGTGGAGCAATTTGTGGCCTGAATCTCAAAATAGCTACGATTTGTTAGTTTGTTTGGCATACTTGTCAACAAATTTTTGTTTTGTTTTTGGTTGACATACTTGAACTATCATTCAGCAAGTTTTTAGTTTCTTTGGTTGATATATGTTGAACTGCCATGCTGGCAAGTTTTTAGTTTTGGTTGATATCCGTCAGATCGCAAGTTTTTATTTGCTTGATGCATGAACTGTCATGTCATCGAGTGTCATTTGGTTGAGATCACCTGAACTGCCAATGTGAAGATCCCTGACCTTAAAACATGTTTGCAAAGCATTATACATTTGATATGATCTTGGTCATGAGAAGATATACCAAAATAAAAAATCGGTCACTATTAGGAAAATGGACATAGATTTCTTTTGCATTACAACCCCACACATTGAAAATCGTTATGGCAGTCAATTTTTACAGAAATGATTTTGATTTGTCAGTTTACTATCATTCTATTGTACCAACCATTGTTTTGTCTGATCTGTACTAACTTGTAAAATAGTTCTTTTAATAAAGTGGATATAAAGTGAGTTTACAGGTATTATTTCTTTAGTGAAGTCAGAAAGTATTGTTTCCCATTGAGACAAATATATTTAGGAATTGTCAGTCTTTCGCTTTTGGTACTGCCAGTTTGCATAGAAAAATATTCACACTTCTTAAACAGCTTGAAAATGTAAGCAATTTCACTGCTGATGCCCGGGTTCATGTCGATAATTTTGAACCCAGGTGTATGCACTGGGTATTGACGTTATTTTAAAGGCGATGCGCTCGCGTCATCTTGTTATGCTACTTTCACACGCACCTGCCACGTTGCGTCTTGTTTTTTTGTATGGTTTTCCATTCACGTTCAGGGGTTCATTTTCCTCACGGGGTAGTGCAGTCCTTTTCTTTTGATTAAGCCTAAAGCAGTCTGAATTAGGTTACATGTGCCTGTTGCAGAATGAAATAAAAGGTATGATTTTTTGACCGATACTCTCCTTAGACGAATTGAAACCGACGAGCATAATTTTGCGTGGAAGAACTCGGCCGCTGGCCTCATTCTAACAGTTACAATAATGGTACGCTGGTTCACTTCGTTCGTAAAGATGGCACAGTTCCTAAAATCCTAACCTTTATTCTCTAAATCATAAAGTGAACAATTACTGAAAGCACTTCCACCTGTTTGAAAACAGTTTGGATGTTTACATGCTGTAAAACAGCCAGATGACAGGCATCTTTGGCATTAATTTTGATGGTGGCATATCAAATGCTAAAATCCCTGTCAGAATTTTACTGGGTATCCGCGGGCATTTTGAAAAATGAATGCAGGGAAGGAAGGCGTATATGCAGGCGCAGTAAAGTATTCTGACAAGTGCAAGGTGGATGGATTACAAGGTTGTGGATCACGAAATGCCCTTTTAGAAGTAAAAACTTGCTTAGTGCCTATCAGTGATGGAAAAAACAATCATAAATGAGGTAATGTTTGCTTGGGTCTTAAAAAAGTTGGCATTACAAGTTCAACTAGAATTCGCGGTTATCGGGTTTGGCGCTCGCTATATTCAAAGAAATAAGCTGTGGGCAGCCCATGACTTTGACCCTGGCAAATGACCTTTTGACCTAATCAACATATTGAGGGATCGCATGGTCACCTATGACTCTAAGTTTGGTTCCAATTGAACTTCAAGTTTTAATTAGATCAATTTTACATTTTGCCATTTTTCACTGACCTTCACATGACCTTGACCTTTTCAACTGACCTTTGACCCTCATCAACATATGAGGGATCCCATGGTGCACCTATGACAGAAGTTTGGTTCCAATTGAGTTCAACTTTTCAATTGAGGTCAATTTTAAAACAAGGCGGTTCGCGAACCACAAGTGTCGCATGGTTGCACGGATCACTTGATTTATGATCAGTTTGGCAAAATGATGATTAGAAAGAGGAACAAATGCACTGGAGAACAGTGTTATACAAATTATGGTCATCCTCTATGTAAGACCTCATGAAATTAGCCTAGCATGAAACTTCTATAAGAGGATCAAAAGGACTACCAAGATGTACAGCTTATCCGTAAGAGTCTTACATAGTCTACTCCATGAAAGCTTACACTAAGTAAGACCAAAATGGACCGAGTTTGACGGTAAATCGGGCAGTGTTTAGCCGCAGAGCATTTAAAAAAAGTGTAACCGAAAATGTATGAAAAATAATCGCGGCCGTTTGACCGCTAGTGTCTGTCTGCCCTTACGGTTTGTGAATGGGGCAAGAGTTGACATTGAGGTTCACCAAGAGACATGGGTCCACAAGGTCAATGGGATCACACCAGGTCGATATGGTCACAAAGGTCACATGGGTTCACAAGGTCACATTGGGTCACAAGGTCACAGGTCACAGGGGCACAAAGGTCACTGAGGTCACATGGGGTCACCAAGGTAAACATGTCACCCCCACCCCGCCCACCCCACCCTCCCCTGATGCACCCCCCTGCCCCCTCCTGACACCCCACCCCTCCCCGCTGCATACCACCCGGGACGACCCTGGCAACCACCGATTTTGTGGAAGGTGACATGAGAGTCAGCAACGGTCACCAAGGTCAACAAAGTCACCAAGGTCACATGAAGTACCAGGGCCACACGCGGTCACCCCGCCACTCGCTGACGCACCCCACCCGATGCCACCACACTCCGACCCCACCCCAGATGCACACCACCCGACCTCTCCGCGCACCCCACATCACCACTTAAACCCCACCCTTCCCCTCCCCAAAAACCCCACCCTTCCCCTGCATACGATTCACAAAAAAGATGTATGGTAGTTTTACCTGATAGCAAAGGAATCGTTGCTATCCGATGTACCAATTTAGCGATACAGCAATATTAGCATATTAATTAGCTCTTGCATACCTAGCCGCATGCATCAGGAACTTTAAATGGCAACACAAAGAAGATGCGCACCATAATAGGTTTTCGTGCAGTGCAGCGAAGGAATTTTTGCAGATACGATTGTACCGTTTCAAAAAGTTATAGCGATTACAGCTTGATTTTGCTATACAATTAGTCATTGCATATGTAATTTGCCAGAAATATTGCCAACATTAATCAGGTCGAGAACTCTTTACCCGCTTCTCCACAAGTACATATTATACGCTACGGAACTCCGATAACTTGCACCACAAAGCCTTGGGTTGAAAGGTTGCATTTTGACTGGCCAAAAAATAAGCTAATTAATATTCATGAATATGCAAATAATGCAGCCAAAAGCTACACATAATATTTTGCACCTCACTCTATCACCCTACAAGGTGAAGAAATCGGGATTAGCGTTTCGTTCAGCAGGCATTTCAAAAAAGGTTAACCGAAATGTCTGAAAAAATATGCAAATAAGCTAATTAAATCATGAATTATGCAAATAATGCAGCCAAAAGCTACACATACTATTGCGGCACCTCACTCTATCATTACTATCCAGTTTGAGTTTGAATAATCGGGGATCGCGTAAGCCGGCAGAGCATTTTAAAAAGTTTTTTAAAACGAGTTATACGGACGACATACACATGGGACCACAAAATTTGGACTAGTTATGTGCCTCCATGAACATTGTTCAGGCGACACAAAAAACTTTAACAATTTAGTGACACACCCACACATCCACGCACACATCCACGACACATCCACACATACACACGCACAACGGCTTGCTAAGTGGTCCTGCCGCTAATTAGCTGGCGGGCCCACAAAAACACAATTTTTTTGTCCCTTAAAAGGATGAGGCTCTGCTCCGTGAGAAAAATATTAAACTGGAACATTTGGAATTTTTTTTTCTAGATGAGTTAGAGTAGCAATTTGGTTTTATAATGTAGGAGGGCACAAGTTCCTACTAACCATATAATCAATTCCTGCAGGGTCTCGCTGGTCTGTCATAGGGTAGAGAAATGTCAAAAATGGTCAATATTGCCAATAAATGGGAAACATTTGGCCATATATTTTTTTTATCTAGCAGAGCTAGATAGCGCTAAAATGTTGTATGTTGTAGGAGGCACAAGCCCCTACAAACATGTTAATTCATTCCCCCAGGGTCATCCCATGGGTCTGTCCGAGGTGGGAAATGTAAAAAAGGTCAAGGTCTTGCACAAAAAGTCAACCAGAGGAGGAGCAAGCCCCAGGTCAAAGATCGTTTACCCCTCAACTACAGAAAAGGTTTGGACACCTTTGGTAGTAAGTATGGACCCGCTATCAATGCTAGGTAGTTAGTACCTTCAAATTGTGGTGTCACTTTGTAAATAGGGGGCCAATGTAAGTGTACACAGGGTAAACATTTTTAAAATGCCACATCATGTTTGAAAGTATGCCATATTGTCATCCAATCATAAGGATTCCAAAAATGTACAGTTTGTACCGACCTATGAATTGGTTTTGGGTTTATAGGGTAAAAATGACTAAAATGGTAAAAAAGTCAACTGAATCTCAATATGTACGGGGTCAAACATTAAAATGAAAGTACTTGCAAATTATTGCCTGAGTTAAGATGACTCCTAAAAAAGTATAGTTTATGTTATTAAAAATGTTAGTTTATACATTTTTTTTGCCCCATGTCGACAACAGTAGCCAAGGTCAATGAAACTTTCTTGGGTAAATGATAAATATGAAAATCCAAAAAAAAAAATAGGACCCATTTAGTAGATTTATCAAAGTATTTGGTATTGTGTATAGAAAGATCTGTGATCCTATGGAAGGATTTTTATTTGTGATCATCCCACATTGCCATGGGCAACCAAAAACAAAGCAAAAGTTTCAAATTTTGCAGCTGGTAAGGAATTGACAAGCCATATTCAGAAAGTACATAACAAAATGGTCATAGGATCAGAATTTAACAAGATCTTCATTTGTGAGACCAATTTTAAGACTAAAGACATTGTTTAGGGTTGCGAAATTTTGCAGGTATATAAAATCACATTTTGAGATAATTGCAATACAAAAAAAGAAAAATGTTAAGAACTTGTAGAAAAAATATTCATATTCATGTTTTGAGGAGTCCAAGTTTGTGAAAATATTGGATCCAAAACATGATGATAATGATAAATTGGATGATTTATGCCAATATTAAGGGTATCCTATTCTTTTTTTTGAGTTTAAAATATTGGGCGCGACGCATCAGCGCAATATTTTTGCAAACTCATTAGCTCGACCAATAATTTTGGGCTTAATCGATCCAATTTTATATCAAATTTGTAGCAATGAAAAGCTTTACATTTTTACCTTCTCTGTAAACCAAAATCTCATTTTCTTAAGACAAAAATAAAATTTGGGTAGATCCCCCTAAGTGCAGAGGAGGGAAACCAGAGTACACACAGAAAACCTGCGGGAATGAGTATGGATTGAGAAACCACATGAGACGGATCCTCATTCTGAAATCATTAAGTGAGTTTTCAAGTTATGGATGATATATAAACTCCTTGATACAATAACACAAATGAAACACTTGCCAAATATGTAACATTGTCCTGGTTAAATTTATTTGCAAGATTACCTAAACTGATAACTAGGTTAGCCTATATCAAACAAATCTTATTATAGTAAAATTATATACCAAAAGATTAACATAATTGAAATAATTACATAGTGTTATCAATTGAAGCTTCCATTACAAATATTTAAAGAAAATCTTCAGAAGAAACTTTCTACCACTTCTGGCACTAATACTTTGGATTTCAAAGATGGTGATGTCTTCTAGAAAATGTATACCTATGATAAGATTGTAGAAATTGCTCCAAGATACTAGAACTATCCGGTGTTAATTTGCTTTCTGCAGATTGAAGTTTTTATGCTTTCTTTGAATGAAATGGTTTTAAATGACCACTTTGCATTTAAATTGCAATAATTACTAATAAACTCAGTGTCAAAATCAACCAATCAATTATAGATTAATTGGTAAATGGTAGAAAAACAAACTTATACTGATAACACCCTTTGCAATGTGGAAGTTGTTACGACTCGAGGTGCATCTGCACAATTCCATGATGGAAAAAAATGGCAAAAATTGAAATGAATGAACACTGGTGTGAAATAGTTTTTGTGAAAAATTGACAAATCCTATATCCTTTTGGGGAAAGCTGTTTCCCTTTCAAGCAGTTATATATATAAAAGTTTCTCGAGGATACACGAGTTAAGCAAGATACAGAACAAAATGTATTTATGATTAGTTACATAAGGCAGCTAAGTGACTTTGGCAGATTTTCTACTAAAAATAAGAATTACGCAGTGCATAATTAAATGGCCCCACAACTGGTTTGCTCACAATTTTTTGAAAATATGCAAATGAGCTCATTAATAACCTGTGCAATAAGTATACAACACATGACCTCATGTTCTATCACTGTGCCACGTTAGAAGTTCATTGAGTGATCAGTTTAGTCTGTAGAGTGGATTAATGAATGTTCCATTCAGACAGGCACCCATCTGAATGATCATGTAAGCCCTCCACAACATGGTTGTAGGGGCCAAAAATACACAAAGCACACACTACAAGAAATACTACACAACCCAGGAGGTGGAAGATGCAGTGCACATGACAGGCCCTTTTCCCCCCAGGGTGAGTGGTAAATACGACTTGGCTGGATTCGTGGAAGAAATAGATATCAGATACTACTTAAAAATGGGCCTGCGAGGTAGACTGAGATCAAAGGTATGAGAGTGAAATCCTATCCAGGATCTCATCTTCCACGCCAAGCTTGGATAAAACACAACCACTTGTGCCCAGGAGTGGGCTACTTCAAACACAGCATACACCTATGGGGTCTTTTCCAGAGTCTAATTTGTAAGTGTGGGGAGGCTGAACAGACAGCAGCCCACATCAGGTAGACGTTTCATATAAAAGTCCCATTGATGCAAATTAGGTATTGGCATTCATTCCGTCAAGGGCTACTGCACAACGTCATACAGCGCATGACGGAATCAATTGTAATACCTCATTTGCATCCATGGGACTTCTATATGAAACGTCTACCCCACATGATCAATGTATGTTGCCTCCACCATCCTCCACATGGTGCCCTTAGTCTAAAGTTGATGACTCCACGAAGAATTGGCTGTGGAATCACAACATTGAGATCTAGTTTTTCCTCGTTTG
>JAMKCH010038003.1:0-14416 GCA_023653785.1 Ophioderma brevispina | reverse complement strand
CAGCGCTAAGTACTAAACACATTGCCTCCGGGGTTTGCAAATTGTACGAATTAAAATTGATACACCCTTATTGTAAGTTTGAAGTAACTCGCATTGTATTTAAAACAAATTAAAGACCTCTGTTTTCGGGTCAACCATCTTTGAGATCGCCTCAGAGGTGGCCAGAATATTTTCTAATTAGCATTATATCTTGAGGGACACAGGAACTTTCACATAATGATACTGTTTATAATTTATCCGGTCATATTGGGTGGTTGAAAATATTATTTTATTACTCAACTTTATTTGAGAAGATTTTTCACGGGAAAGTATTTTGTTCATGATGAACAAGAGAAGTGGAATTTCCCCTAGTGTTGTTTGTGCAAACCTGATCATGGACCTGTTATTTACGTCAAGCAAGAGATGAGTGGGATTCCCCGGATCAAAACTTGAAAATATCAACTTGTTTATATGCCTGGAGACTCAAACAATTTGCAACATGTTTGGGTTTCTCATGATGTTATTTATGTAAGATGGTGCAATGCAATGATTATTATTAGAAATATTGGGAAATCTACACTTGTAGCTGTGAGATAAATAATGCCCACTGAAAAGACTCAGGGCCAGCAGTAGTAACCAGGAGCTATACATTATAGTTATAGCTAGTTTTGATCTGCAGTGAGTGGCAGACTGTACATGCCAGGATATAATGTCATTTTTTAAATTCCACGTGAGCGAAACTTTAATTATTCTACCGTCGTCTTTGAAGCCAAATGTGCTGGGAATCAAAATAGGATTCCATATTGTGGACAGATAGAAATCGTGGTGATTATATCTTGACTGATTACTGTGGATATTAGTGTCGTCGATGGAAAACCAAAGCAATTTAAAACATTCCTGACTTGTAACACTACTGAAGAAGGAAATGGCTGTGTGCTGGTGGTACTTCTATCTCACGGCTGACCCTTAAGGCTAACAGACCTAAGTTAGTTTTATATAGTAACCTATTGGAGATTCTCAAGAGGTGGTTCAAATACATTTCTCTGTAGAAACCTATGGAGATTCTGAAAGAGGCAGTTCAAATACATTTCTCTGTAGAAACCTATGCAGATTCTCAAAGGGCGGTTTTCAGTTCAAATCATTTCTCTGTAGATACCTATGCCAAATGCTCAAAGGTGGGTGGTTCAAATACATTTCTCTGTAGAAACCTATGCAGATTCTCAATACGTTAATACAGTAGATGAAGTTGGACCACTTTTTTTAAACTCTATGGTTTGTACAGGGAAAGGGGTTTTTGACTACCCTTTTACAATCTCCATAGGTTCTATATAAAACTTACTTGGTTGTTTTGATGCTTGTCACCACTGCCTACGCTCGAACACCAGCGGATGCTCTATTCTGTAATATCTGTAGTTTACTCCGATGTAGTAGTCCGAGAAACGGACAAGTCTGTCATGGTGATGGTGTTTATAATTGAATCAGCAGTGTGACTCTGATACCGCAGTAGGGTTTTGTTCACGTATACTCCTTTTATTCTGTCAAAGTTAATGATTTCGCATTCTTTTACGAAATGTTGTGGGTAAAAATATCTCCATTGCCGGTTTCATAAGAGATAGATGATGTTAGGTACTACCATTATATTGTTACAAGCTGGCAAACATTCATACTAGCCAACTTATCGCTACCCGGATGAGTTCTTTGCCTCAAATAGTTATTTGTTTTTTGCACACTATTTAGGTTGGATAAAAATTACAAAGGCCTTGGGGACAACCGTCAATAGTGAGTAGGGGTTTAATTTCTCAAGTAACTGAAAAAGGGAACTATCAAAATGGGGTTACAGAGCTAACGAGAATTAACGTTCACGGTTGATATAACCACGTGTTCAACGGAATAAATTACATTTTTAAAAAAGAAAGAGTAAAAAGAATTAACACAACCACCGTATTTATTTAGATAGTATGGATCAATTTGGCTTTGAATCTAGGTATTTATATCAAAATGTTCACTGTTATATGTATTAAAATTGTAGTGCATTTCAAGTCTAAATGTGCCAAATTCTTTGTTCGCATGATAAATAAAGGTTAAATGTTGTGACATCTTTGTGATTCAACATTAAAGACTAAATTTCGCCAAGTGCGGGTGGATTTAGTAGATCAGTACCCTTTAAGATGCTGCTATAGACTTATGTGAGTTCTTGTTCACTCATTTCATTACATTCCATTATTAGAGTATATTGTTTTTGTGAAAATATTTATTTCTAACTCTAATTTTTCGCAGACATACTTTTTTAATGGTAACCTAGTTTTAACATACATGCGATTTCTGTCAAATCTCTAAAGATATACGTTTACAAACACTGGGGTTCAGACCATGCCCTTTTACATTTGGCACGCTGGAAAGAATTCCCTCGGTGAAAAGGCTCCAAACACATTACTTTCAATATATTCTGCAATAACACGCCGCGTATACTCAAGATTAAGATAAAATGGATACAGTAAGTATGATAAGTTTGCTTTTAGCCTTTCAGGTCTCAAATGAAAATAAAGAATACATTTCCGTCGCGAAACATTTCCCGCTTAGTTGGGTGTCATTTAGGTTCTTGTATCACCATTGGGGTTGTTTCAATATTAATAATTAAAAATAGTGAATGATAACAAAAAAGTACACACCTTAAGTAAATTTAGGGCATAAAACAAACGGAACTGAAACCCAAAATTAAAGGCTCTGTTTACATATTTCCAATACTTTAAATATATTAAAGGTTTTTTTTACGTGTACAGATGTACAATATCGTATAGTAGAGTATGAGTTGATAAGGTTGGGATTCGTTTAGTGGAGGTCACAGCATTGTCAAGAGGCCATTACCGTTTGTAACGCTCAAATATTCTTGTAACGAATGTAGTATTTTCGTCTGCACCTTATCCTACATGTACGAGAATAACTGTAAAGGAAAACAGGATCCAACGATTGCTGGGTGAATAATACTCTCCCATAAAATTGTAACTAATGCATTTAGTAATAGATTCGACGTTTGATATTTCACAAGTTAAGTAGCAACGTTTTCTAGAGGTAAATAAAGCCATAAAAGCTAATAAGGGAGGTGTTTATATGCCTAACGTCCCAAGAGGAAAATCTGACGATCACCGCAAAAAAGGGAGGTAGTGTTATTTTTCTTGTTAGAGCTAGGGGAAATTTTCCCCTAAAATAAGGCATTGGTCCGCTGCATTTAAATGCAGTTAAGGGACGTTAGGGATATGGGAGAAATTAATACTTAAGGAATCAAAGATTATCATTCATGTTGTGCATTTATGGTGCAAGGGTTATAATTTGACGGTTTTTTTTATTATTGCACTCTAATATCGGGAGGTTAACAGGTGTGGTGGTGTGGCAGTGGCGTAAATTTCTTTTTGACTTTGGGGGATGGGGTTGATAAATTTTTTTGAATGAAACAAGGTTTGCTGACAAGATCTGTTACTAGCACATATGCGCGCTAAAAAAATTAAAAATCGTAAAATGTAATACGGTCGTATACAATATTCCTTTCTGGAAAGAAATGCCATTTTGCCATTACAAGTGTACCATTTTTCCCATTGCTTGTGTGTCAATTTTTGTACATGTCATTCGTCATTTTTTTACAACGCATGGTAGAGCTTTTTTTTGCACATGCTATGACATTAAAACTCTATAGCCCATGGAAATTTACCCAGTCATACCATTTTTGTGGGTGATCTTAAAGGTGCAATGAGAGATTTTGAGGCACTCAAATATTTTGTCATAATAGTAATTTCATATAGATTAGACACTCAATAGATTTCTTACCTTGTATTTGGCTAAAGAAATGTCTTAAAAGGGAGAAAAAGGCGATTTTGATTTCCTTATTAAACATAGGCTGAATCTATACGAAATTAGAAATTTAACAATGTTTGTACCAAAGAAACATTTCTCAGCTTAATCCTTTCAGATGGGGATGTTTTTGATGGAAAGCTTTACAAAAGGGCAAAAATCAGTACTTCGATTTGTTAGGGACATTTGATATGTAAAATCTCTCGTTGCACCTTTAAGCGAGTTGAACTTGTCCTTGCTACGTTTTGGAGTTCGATCTGTTACTCACCAAAGAAACAAAATAACATTGTTATCTTTTTTAAGGAATACTCTTTAGTATACAAATAACATTAGCATATTTTACGGGCTTCCAAAAGTGTACATTTGGACCACTATTCACTCGTTTCTAATTAAAACGTTCTTACACTACGTCATGTCAAAAGAAAGATATACATGAGGGTGATTTCTCAATGTAATTTACGAGATTTTCTTCCGTCAGAAAGCCAATGTCAAATTCAGTATATTGAAATCCCGCCTAGCTTGTAAATCGATGGGAACATTTGTCAATTTATGTTTACACAGCAGTTACTCTATAGGATACTGCTCGGTATATCGCTTGATTTGCTTTAGTAAATGGTGCGTTAACTTTACAATTGGTGTCTGTCTCACGAGGAGGAGGAATCGGTTGTATACTAATTCATTGGCTTTTAGTTTCAAGATATGATTCCCACAATTGTAGTCTCTAATGCCGATTTTTCATCATTAATGATTTTCTCTGAAGGACAAGCTTATCATTACGAATAGACAAAGCATGTAATTAAATTTCTGCCACTTCGAGGAGATTTAATTACATCTAAACTATCCATCTCTCTCACTCTCTATGTTCGTTTTTACATCCGTGTGCCCACGTCTGTTTGCCTCTTTTCGTGTTTGCTTTAATCTGTTTGTCTGCCTCATGTGGTCCTGCTTACATGTGTATATGGTCTGACTGTAGGTCCAGCCGCCTATCATCATCCATCCATCCATCAGGGATGTAAGAGGGCCTGAAGAGTAAAGCCTGAATGGACCGAAAAGGGTGCCTGAATTTGGGCTAAAAGCCTCTACAACGGACTGAAAATAATAAAATTGCGGAAATTTTTAGTAAAAGAAGGCCTGAATTCAAGCTATTGCCTGAAAACTTCCCATCCATCGGTCCATCCATCCGTCCGTCAATATCTGACAAAGAAGTGAAGGGACTTGAAAAATATGAGCGGCATCTGTAGTATACCTAGACGTATCGTGTGTACATTTTTGTACTCGCTATATATCTGTATTCTGTAATACATTTAGTCATTTCATCCAAAATTATGATAGAGGTACAAATTAAAGCATGAGATATTAGTAAAAGACTTGAAAGTCGTTGACCTTTAAAACCCATAACACGCTTAAAAAGATGACGGCCAATATGGCAGCCTTATCTTTAAAACCTATAAATTTATATTGTGTAGCTCTAATTATTTAGTTGCGTCATCCAAATATTATGATATGGTTAGTGCAAAAAGGCTGTTAGAAGTCATTAATTTTTTTCTAACAAAATGCTTTATAATTTTGAATTTTGTACTTGGACAATACTGACACCTTCCGCAATAATAGCCAGAAGCAATTTGAGCTACTTCAAAAATACTTTCTATTCATTTTCCTGCTTGTTTGGAAATATTTTTCTCTTAAAAAAAGACACTTCATGTGTCATTAATTTAAATTATAAATTATTTATATTTTATATTTTCTTATTCATTTTGTGTACATAACAAAACATAAATAAGTAAATGCTGTTTCTCCACAAAAATAGCCTGTGTAGGTAAACTGTATACTAGAGTGTGGGCCTGACGTTTCGATCCTAGCAGGATCTTCAAAGGCAAAACAAAACAAAACATATTTAGAAAATACTATGCAAAATTTTGAATGCGGTCCATTTTGAAAAACTGCAGACATAGAAAGTCCCTCCAAACATTTTCGTTGGTAATAGACGAAATATCAACCAGACCAGGCTCTCAAATAAATTATACTTTTTCCCATCCCATGGACTATGAAGTATTTGGTGAAATAAATGGAATACCACTGATGATGACCACGTTGGAATTAATCCACTTAAAACATTTGAAAAAATGGAAACATATACTGCCCTAAAATAGACATTTATGTGATGTAAAATCAAGTGAAAATTTGCTTTTAACAATAACAAAATTTCTGCTTGAAATTACATTCAATCCTGCACTATTTATATAACTTGCTCTCCGTCTGGAAGTCGTGTTATTTCCCCTTATCAATGCTATCTTATAGCCAATGCAGATCTACAGAAACCATTACTATAAGTCATATTATTATATATAAATAGATTCAAACCAAAAATAGCATGTTATCTATCAATTCAATTGAAAACAAGCTGAAAGATTTCTAAAAGTATTTGTCCTGGCTGAATTTAACGTTAATGCGTACGGTTAATGTATAAGTATTTCAAATGCTTAAATTTTACCTACCAAATGTTCTAGTTTTAACAACGCAGCCTTTATATTTATGCTCAATGAAAAAAAGCATGACGAGAACCAGTTGTAAGATATCGATGATAAAATACGCCACATCATTTGGCATTACCTTGCGTTTGCTGTGCATTTAGGCGTACTCGAATCTGATATTCAAAAGAGATTGAAAATATAACAAAATTGCTATGTTCTTCGTCATCTCAATTCTCCAGTTGTGAGAGAACTGTGGTAACATTTCACATTTATTTTATACAGTTGTTCTGTTCCTGTTCTGTTCAAAGGCGACTTGCTCATCAGTGACGAATTATTTCTACGTTCCGACTGGTGTGAAGTGCCCCTCAAGCCTCGGTTGTCATTGTGGATGTTTTCAAAGGTTCTCACAGTTTGACGACCTGAAGCATGCTTATATGTTGACACAATTACTTTGATATCTTCCCGTCAAGGTGTTCCACTTCGAATACTTTCTGAACTTGGAACAATAGGTACCACGATAAAAACTCGTTA
The DNA here is from genome assembly GCA_023653785.1 of Ophioderma brevispina. Lineage (NCBI taxonomy): Eukaryota > Metazoa > Echinodermata > Ophiuroidea > Amphilepidida > Ophiodermatidae > Ophioderma > Ophioderma brevispina. The sequence continues at coordinate 7,592 of JAMKCH010038003.1, read as the reverse complement.
TTGAAGTGGGAAGAATCATTATTATCTTATCAAAGCTACAGTATTTCCAGTCAAAGTGAGAGCGGGAGTGAGAGACGGCGATAGAGAGGGAGAGAGACGAGGAAGGATGGCAGAGAGAAGAGAGAAAGAGAATCTGCCTATTGTCCTACAATCTCTCTCAGTTGTGTTGAGGCAGTTTCAAGGTATGTGCCAAGGTTCATCCTATTTGAACTTTGACCCGAATTAATGGCAAATATCAAACATGATGAAATTCAGCACCTTCTTACGACCGTCATGTACATCGTGGCAGTTCGATATTAATAATGACTCCTAAATGGCTACGATGCGATCAGTTTTCAATTTAACTTAATGTGTCACTGTATGGGATTCATTTTGCTGAAAACTCCATCCAAATTTTAGTGTAGCTCAGAACATGAAACACCAAAGGAAAGTGAAAATTAAAATTGGCTTTATATCAAAATCATTATTAACGACACCGACACATTTAGCTTTATTGCACATTGTTCGATTAAACTGGACATTGAAAAAGCAATTGATATGAGAAGGGAGAGAGAGAAAACCAGTGAAGAAATTGAGCAACAGCTATAGACAATACGATGCGATAGAAAGGGTGTCGTTTAAAACGGGTAACTTATTTTCACTCGGCAACATGCATTCCAATTGTTATTACATATTTCAGAAACTTTGAATATTTACTTATTACTCGCCCAAAACCGTTTGCATTTGTGAATTAGCTTTGAAATGGTGAGTTATAGACGTGATTGTAAGGGAATTGCAATGCGTTTTAAATTAAGAAACACTTGTATCATGTGTATGTGGATTCAGAAGGGTCTCTTTCGATAGTGGTGGTGTCTGATTTGTATTGCTTTATTTTCCATATTTTGAGGCAGGTTGTGTGTTTTTATCGCACTGTTATTTTTTCAGGGAGGTTAATATCACTGCACTTGTATATGTCTGCATCCTTTGAAATTAATATCCTTCCCTTTAGTCCTCTCGGGTGAAGATAAAGCATCAGTAAATGTCCCTTGCGCCGACCATTGCAACTTCGACCATTGCAACGTCGTGAACAAATCAATAAGAGTGATCCCCTGGTCGTATCGATGACACTGAACCAGATGACAAAGTACTCTAGTGTGACGCAGTTTTCCTTTCCTTCCATTGATCACCTTTTCAGTTTACATCTGTCCTTTTAAGCTGTGTAAAGCGCAGGTGGACGGATTTTCGAAGTCTTATCTGCCTAACATTTCTGTAAGATATTATTTTTGTATTCCTTGTAATCTTGTACAAATATGCAATATACTGGGGTCAAGGTTGCTGTTATGTTGCATACAAGTTTTTGAGGTCCCTTACGTCGGTGTATTTTAATCTGTGTAAACGGCAGTTGGACAGATTTTGAGAAGTCTGATCTTTCATAACATAATTTCATTCAGATTTTTTGGTAACTTAATCCGTGTAATCTTAGTATACATGCAATGTCTGGCAGTAAAGGTTATGTTGCATACAGTGCAGTTAGAAATTCATTATGACATCGGGCATATTTTGATAAATTGTGACAGTTGCAATAACCATAACTGGATTTGAACATTTCCCTCCAAGCTAGTACCAGATGATAGGTATTAAAATATGTATTAATTCACAATAATATGAAACTCCATCCATCATCCATCATTACACAATGAGTAAAAAGGTAAAATATTTATGTGATGATAATTATATTGCCCGTAATAACCGATTTAATAACAGAGTGCTCTCGCGATGATAGTGGGTCACAAAGAAGCATTGATACCAGAGCTACCTCACACTATGACTTACATGAAAATGTATGATGGATATTGAAAAGGGGGTTAGGTGCAGCAAGCAATTTCACATACCAGATGTCTGTACCTGGCCTTTACATGGATGTAATGTTTATCTTCATATACTGCATCCAAATGAGTTAAACTCAAAATGTTTCCTTTCTTCCTTTGACACAAACATTATGCATTTTCTGATTTTGTATTGGATCAAATAATAATTTAACCTTTGTTTTATCAAATTTTACTTTGCCTTGGTTTTCACGTTTGAAGTTTTTCTCCAGCCAAATACCAAAGAAAAATCCATTGAGTACCTGATTTATATGAATACATTATACTATTATCCAATTTTTGAACACCTGAAAATTTCTTATTGCACCTTTAACACTTTAGTGACCAAGGGGTTTTGGACCCCCCCCCCCAGGAAACCATTTTCCCGGGGGAATTTTTGGACGAAATTTATACCACATGTGGAGAGTCATAAGACAACCCCAAATCAGCAATAAAAAATGAAATTTGTTATTTGGGCGGCAAATTAGGGGCAAAACATTGTTTTCAAAACGCGAAAAATGGGCAAAAAGACGGAAAATTCAAATGAGCTTTGCGCTTACATCAAACTTTTTTAAAACTTATTTTTTGTTGATATCTACTCTATAAGACCCAAATAACATATATTTAACACAAAACTTGCAGTTTTAGGGGATCTTGTATTTCTTACGGGGGTTGCAAAATACACGTCATTTTCCCATAGACTTTGTACAGTAACGGTTTAGTAACGTCCTCAATGAAATTGATTGTTTTCAGCACATAAAGGGTTAATTATTTTTACTGTTACTAATAATTGTTTACTTATATATATGTGTGAACAAATATCAGCAAAAAAAATTTGGGTTGGTTCTTTGATTTTTATAAATATTATCAGATGACTTCCGTTAGTGCCCAAGGGGGGGGGGGTCCACGGGACCCTCCCTAATTAACTCATTAACGGCTTGGCCGATTTTACTTATTTTGGTATGAAAAGAAGCGCATTTAAAAGTCAGACAATTACAACAACAAAATTCGGCGCAAAAATCCCACGCGCAAAGCGGCCAGCGCGAAAACAAATTTGGAGCATCCCTAGGAACCCCCCCGGTCACTTAAGTGTTAAGAGAGCGAGGGCCACAGGTTATCATATAAGGGTCAAAATTAAACAAAATTGTCCAATGTTGTTGAGAACATAACTATTGGGGGGGACGTTTTTCGTTTTTGTTGTTTGTTTTTGCTGTCCTCCAACATACAGTTATGGAGTTATAAGCTCCTATAAAAGGTCAATATCAAGTTTAGTTGTCAATTTCAGTAAAACTGTGTCTAATACTAGTTTTATAACAACCACGACTGAAATAAGTATAGTTTGGATTATCAATTCACAACGTTTACACTAAAATCGCACAGGATCTATGAGGTTAACACAAACTGTACATTCCTTGTGGATCTAACCAACAATTTGGTAGGGGCGATTTTGAGGCTGAGAATGTTATGGATCCCTGCTTCCAATGCTGCTTGTCCACCACAGGTGATACCAATATACCAGCATTTTTTGGATGGTCTGGATCACCCATTATGACGTGATTCTCGTGCCCTCTGTCTGGGTGTTGGCTTAATCAACAGGTGGACGAACTCTTATTCTGAAAAAATGCTGTCGTTTAATGAATTTCGACTTGGCAGACTACCCATAATCCCTTACGAGTTGGATCAAAATCCGGAATGCAAAAGGGCGGATTTGCTTGGCAACTTTAACATTTTTTACAAAATTCTAGAGACGCCTCGAAAACTTGTCCCCATGGGATGTAGAATAGTTCTATAGAGATGACAGTTTTGTTTTGAGGTGGACACCCCTCGGTTTTAATGGCATTTAGAGTTTGCTTGCATCATTTCAGTCACGCTTTCAATGTGGTAGCGGACTGTCGCGACCCTATTTCAAGCAACCGTGTGTGCCAACTTGAATCGTTGTTACACGATTGAAACGTACACTGGGCATGGTGTATCGTTCAGTAGTAATTGTGTTGTAACACATTACTATGGAATAATTACGCGACGTACCTTATACCCGAGGTCGGGGGGGGGGGCATATGAAATGGACATGGTGGTAAGGCTTGGCGCTTCCAAACCAGGGGCATTCGATGACATTGGCCAAACAAAATAGGGTTAAAGAATGTGGTCTTTTTAGAAATTTTTGGTGCAAAAATTCACAAATAGGTCGCGTGGGTGAAAATTGGGGGCAACAAACGCTTGCATACGCTCAACCCCAAGATGGTGGGATGCCTCCCGTTAGGGTCATCTGATCCCTCAATGTCAACCATTTTCTTGTCCCATAGTCTTAAAGTGTGTCACTGGCAAAATAATAACCTATTCCAAATTAAAATTTTATGTGTGTTGTGGTCTCTACTTGATTATAGTGTGCAACTTGTTTTGTACACGAAATCAAAGGATTTTGTTGTTTTTGGCAAAACACAAAATAGTGATGAGGTCCATCCTGCGATTTGGTCAGAATTCCCATTGGAGGTACTTCACAAGGTTAGACAAATATTGTCCAAGAAGAACCATCAAGTCGTGCTCATGGGCAGGCATACACAATAGCCAAGATGACCCTTATAATTGATTGTAAGTTAGTTTGAAGGACAGTGTATTGTTGTAAGTTCAAGCCTTTATAAACCAGGTTACATACATAGGTCAATAGTTGTTAATTGTACGTGGTGTGTTCTACATGGACACCTATTGTTATCTTATAGCAGCCACTCTTTTGTCTCTTAATTATGTCAATATGGGAACGCCAGCTGCAGATGCATCTTTTCAATATGATAACTCTTTGTAGTGTAAAGTATTGACATGTTTGTAACCACGGATTCCGATCAATCAAATCGTCGATGATCTTAGTTTCGAATATCGTTTAGGTACGCTAAAAGACATTTGTGTTCTACAATACGTAGCACTTAATATATTTACAAAAGATACTTTTTTCAGGAACTGGCAACTATACATTACATTGTTATGCATTCCCTACATACAGTGCAAAATACCATCAAACTGCAAATGTCACGTGTGTTGTGCCATGTGACTAAGTCTAGCCATAATAAAAAAAAAAAAAAAAAAAACCCCCACCCCCCCCCCCCCCCGTGAACGCGAGGTTTTACTCAGAATTTGAGAACGAAATCTAGAGAGAAGTTTTAAAAGGTGTACGAAGTAGACTGTGTAGAGACCTGTGATTGGAATTTTAGGTCATCCCTAAGGGTACCTCATACCTTAGACACTAGACTAACGTTTACTTCTAGCCCTTAGGTTTTAGTTACCACGTTATTGGCTTAAATCGGCTATCTGCATTGCCAAAATATGAAAAACAGCGACTGGCGTAGCGAGATAAATCTGTTAAATCTATGTATTATTTACATACTGTGCCTGGGACGGCTTTGACATCCTACATTTTATGATTTCCATGCTTGACCATGTTGACGTATCACCTTGTTTTAAATGAAGCAGAAACATGCAAGAAACACATAAGAAGTTTATATTACATTTGTGCGTTGCTAAAAATCAGTGAATTTATTTTCCTACTAACATTTCACATCCATACAACCAAAAAACAGAAAACTGAAAAAAGTCATCAACATCCAATAATACTCTTTCGTCAGCAACAAGTGTGTCATGGTGTGTTTGGGTAAGTGTCGAAATGGACGTGTGGTATAATTTTATTTTGTGTATGTGCGCATGTGTGTGTAGTGTTTGTGTAGTGTGTGTGTGGTTGTGTGAGTGTTCGTGCGTGCGTGTGTGTTGATGCAGTAGCGTACACGTACACGTGATTGAGTAAGTAATCCAGGATCAATCAATAATGATCTGTCGGCTTAATCCCATAATTTTATTGATACTGTCCTCTGTCTACTGACGTGCTTGTGTGTCTGGAATGTACATTATGAAGTTATTTCCCATACATGGAATGTCATATACAACCAAATTGTTTAAATATTGTTGCGTCCGAGGTAGTACATAATGCGACTACAGACTACAGTCATTCGTATGCAGGCTTACAAGTTGCAATCTTACATCATGTTTTCAAAATTGTCAACCATTGCAACTTTGTAGGCTATGTAGTATCTTATTCACACAACGGTGTGTTTAATCAGTATGTAGGGAACTTCATGTTAAACAAGTTTTGAAATATTAGATGATATCTATTCTCCCTTTCTATGACTCATCTAGATTGATTGAAGACTGTGCAACCAATACACGAAATACCTTAAAATTACTTTTGCAATGAATAACGCGATTCAGAGACTTCTGAGTAAGAAGTAATATTTTCAGGATTTAGAAGAGTGCTTGCTGAAGGCTATAGAATTTGATGCGCAAATCTCCAAGGGTAGCATGCGTACGAATGAATATGTTATCTTTACATTTGCCATTGCTAACGCTTTCAAGAAGTGTGGTGTAAGGTTGACAGGGTTACAATATGTTAACCAATAGTTTCACTAATCTGTGGAAGGTAAATTTACCCTTCCTTCTCTCACTTTATTATTGTCGTGGTCTGTTTACTTCCGCCAGTTTATTAGTGAAGGTATATTCCGGACTTTTAAAGTAGGAATGTTTCTTATCAAAATGTTTCCAAAAATACAAATTTGAATCAAAACATCTTTCATCATAATAAATACTACGATCGTCGTTCAATTACGGGGTAGTTCATCATCGCTTAAGTGATTTTGTTACTGTTTATTGAAAGCATTCGTTTTGTTCTCTTTAAACTTTGGTTTTGTCATGGTCATTGCTTCTTGCATTCGAAATTTTACAATCTCATCATTGATTCTCTGAGACCAACGTGACTTAAATTTCAAAGCATCTAGAAGTCTCTCTTTCGTATCGGCTGCAGCAAGTAAACCGAGGAAGCTGTCCAAACACTCCATGCCCAGAAATCCAACATTAACTTCAAAACCTGCAAGAATAAAGACAAATTCGTTGAAAGTGGAGATGCATTCCAAAATTGTAGAAAACACGAACATTGCTATGAGGAGGCTTAGAGACCAAGGGAGCTGACGAAAAGTACAGAAAACACATTAAAAGGTGGTTTAAACGACATAAAATACACATTTTAGGTCGGTAGGTAGGTGGGTGAGTGGGTGGGTGGTGGGTAGGTGGGTGGGTAGGTGGGTAGGTGGGTAGGTGGGTAGGTGGGTAGGTGGGTGGGTAGGTAGGTAGGTAGGTAGGTAGGTAGGTAGGTAGGTAGGTAGGTAGGTAGGTAGGTAGGTAGGTAGGTAGGTAGGTAGGTTGGTTTGATAGATAGATATGCAGGACAGGTATAGTAAATGACTGCACCCTAACTTTTTAAAATAATCATTATGTTATAATTAACCTTACAAACACATTTACCAATCAAACCACTAAATGTCGAAAGAAAAAAGTGGCATGCATGCATGCAGCAAAATTGTCAATGTCACAATTGGTATTCGTATATACGGTATATGAATTCAGCAAGGATTGGATATTTAAATGAGTAAAAATGACTCGTCAGATTTTATTAATATGGCTTGGGATGATGTTGTCAACCGTATCATGAACATAGTTAAATGTGGTGAATATGAAGCTGATGCGGAAGTTTGTAAGTATACAAAACGTTAATACAATCACAAGATAATACAGTCTGCCATCCCGAAAGCTTGCGTGCATCTTGCCTCGTGGCTAATATTACCTGTTGGTTTTAGGTTTCTCGCAACGCCCTATTTATCTCTGTTTTATCAAAAAGCCAATGTCAGTTGGTTCAATCAAAAGATCCACTTTCCG
>JAMKCH010038002.1:0-14370 GCA_023653785.1 Ophioderma brevispina | reverse complement strand
TATCGGTACAGATCGGGGGGAGGGTTGTCGCGGCAGGATCTCTTGCAGAATCCAGGGGCGTCGTTCGGGGCTTCTTTCTAGGGTTTTTAAAGCACATGATGCGGCGTTATTTTTAATGACATTAATAATATATTTATTTTGTTCGCAAATTGTAAAAAAAGTTAATATTAGCTTTTCCAAGACAGTTGCCCTGATGCAAAAGTGCCTTTATCCTTGAGACCCTACCTGATAAAATGGCGGACCCCGACCAATATCCGTTTAAAAGTACAGAAATGGCTGTAGCGTAGCGGCACGAAGCGTGTACAACTCTTGTATTATTCCTTTTCCAAGATTTTCTTCATGCAAAGTTGATTTGGAAGTGGTTCACAACATAAATCTTATAGGTATGAGCAACGTTCTTAAAATCAGGATAATGGGGCATTTTCTCCTGTCCGAGCCTCTGGGAGACCCCAAATAGTAGATTTTATCCACGTTGACTTTTAGAGGCTATATCTTGTTTGGGTTTCATGACATTTTTTCTCGCGCTTCGCCGCCTTCGCGGGTATTTTTCTGGAACCAGGGCCTGAATTTTCATTTATCCCGGACCAACTCTTGGCGGCCTTGTTTTTTTCTTTTGTTTGTTTGTTGTTTTTATTTTAATGAAAGTTATGGAAGTGTTAGTTCCGAGGGTGGGTGCGGAAGGGATGTAAGCTTGCGATATTGTCTTTCCGATATTTATTATCACAGGCTGATGGGGATAATGAACCTGTAAATGGTTCATATAGCAAATAATATTGCTTCCAGGTATGAGCAGCAGCCGTAAATCTTAATCGATGGGTAATTAATTTTTTTTTAATGAATTAGCATACATGTATATTCGTGGCGAGTTCATATCTCAACATTGATAAAGCTGTCTCCCTCACGCGCGAAGCGCGGATCCCTTAGAGTATTCGATTTCCAAGACACATTTTCTCCTGCAAAGTGGGTAAAACAATTTTGAAACGCCAGTGTGGAATAATGCTTAAATGTATAAGCAACGGTAGGCCTATTAAAATTAAGACGGATAAGCGCAGAATTTCTTTTTGTAATGTTATATATAATGGCTGGTGAGGTGGGTGGAGGAGGGTCAACCTCCCGCGCGAAGCGTGGAATCCCTGCAATATTGTAGTTTCAACACATTTTCTCACACAAAGTTGATAGAAACGATTTTAAATTGTAATATGGTTCATCATAAATAATAATACACAGTGGTATGGACAGCAATACTGCCTCGCCATTTTCTGCAAAACGCGTAACAAAGTGGGGCTGCAACCCCATAAAATGTTGAGTATCCAAAAGTGGTATATTTGGTGTCAGTATATAGCAAATTGTGCAAAAGCATTTTCAATCAACTTCAGTAATTCAAGATAAATTGTTGAAACACAGTATGCTGCATGACAAAAGTCGGAAGAGATGTCGGTATGGTCGCATTTGGGAAATAGGCCAAATAAGCAATATTAAAAGGCTACACCACACAACAGTGCCGGAAATTTCCTGAAAAAGTGTGGATGGCATTTATGGCAATAAGGAAAAATTCTGAAGTGTTGGAGTTCATAGTTATATCCTAATACTCTCGAGTCAATTAGTACGATGGCCTGAATGGGTGAAAATTGGTTGCAAGGTCAAAATGAACAAAGCAATTCAAACTCATATAATATTGTGCGCGAAATTACGTTTTTCAGTAATAACACAAGGAAACGTAAAGTTTTACATATTCAAGGCTGCATTACACGGGACATTCACCTTGTCAAAAAGTAGAATATAAGACTAATAGAATCCCCCGTCCCGCGGAATTTCCGTCTATGCAAAGACAACAACAAAATGTTCAAAGTCAATGGATTGTGCATTCTTCATCAGTGCCTAGTAGACGCGTTTCTGAAGAAAATGTTACAAATTAAGTATGCGAGCATTGAAATGTTGATGAGCACATGGAAGTTTCTTCTGACTTAAAATTAAAAGTTGACGCAACAATTATAGCTAATCACAAGAGGTATTGTATATTCTCAATCAAAGGTAGACTCGGCCTGAAATAAGGTTTAGAAGCTGCGCGCAGCGTGGACAATTTTACCAAGTTTCACTGTGACAGTCTCATATTTTTTCTTCAACAAGGGACCAGCGGCCATTTTACCGAGGGCAAAACATTGGGAGGTCACCGTACTGAGTTAATGCGAAGTCAATACAACTTGTAGTACCGCTGTGAATATTTCTTGTATTTGAAAGAAAATTCTTTTATTAAAAATTGTGTGGTAGTAGCATCGACAAATTATGCCACAGTCATATATGTGTCCTCCCTCCCCTCCTGCTCCCCTCCCCTCCTCACCTTTCTCATTTCCCCTCCGCTTCCCCCTCCGCCTCCCCTTCCCCCTCCCCTTCACACTCCCCTTCTCCATCCACTTCCCCTTCTCTTCCCCTTCCGGTGTTATATAATACCATTTGTCGTATTGTGGTCTCCATTGAGTGCCGCAGGGGTGCTGAATGCATCATTTGTTTCAGCACTGTACCCAAATGGCCTCGTCTACAAGGTTATAGTTTATTCCGTACATTTTGCTGGTAGCTAGGACACTCTCTTGGGGGACACTCAGTTTCTTTACACCGGACAAAATGTTTATCGCCGCCCGCTATCCATGTTTTGAGGTCAGTGTCAACAATTCGTATGTCTATCAGAATTTAACACAAGTTGCAGTCCATAACCATGATAACGAAAACACGGCATAAATCGACCATTTTCATGAGCACCTTGTCTTCATGCGATTTCCTTTGTTAAATCGGTAAACACTTCATTTGTTTTCATGTGATTTGTTCAAATGTCTAATGTAAAATATCACAGATTTAAAGAAATCGGAGGTCTTTTCAAACTAGAAATCGCAAAATAATAGTGAAAATTGACAGTCCCGTTACAGGCACACACCACTAAATAAACGCTCCATTGAAATACACGTAATATACCACATCGCGCTCTCTGATTTGCAGCCCGCGTGACAATATTTTGAATGTTTTGAATCGATTTCTTGATAGATCACAACTGGAACTTTCCAAAAAGTTGCAATTTTTGATATAACTCTAGTATGGATATTAAGAAACAGGGGGGGGGGGCAGGACACCAAAGTTAATGCACTAAAGTTGGGGAAGGGTTATTTTTGGGTGCCTGTAGAAACATATAGGAAATATCCGCTAAAAGTTCGTTTTTTGGGGGTGACCATTTTCTTTTAAACCAGTTATCGCCCAGTACTGAAAATTGGCACAGAGAAAGAAGAAGTAATTTAAGGAAGATTTATCTGGCGCTCACCTGGTGAGCACCAACTAGATTTTTAGTAAAAAACCCTGATATTTTGAATTTCTCGCGTTTTCCTAAAATCCCTCGCCCCCCGGTAAAAGTAAATAAAAAATCAGGAACCGGTTAAAATGAGTAAGAAAAGAAAAAGGGGGAAAAGAAAAACGGTTCGATTAAAGTGTGTTAATACCTTTATTCCATGAAATAAAAGTGTGTAAATGTCATTAAACCTCAGGGATTTGAGACAATCTGAACATCTCTTTTACATATACGTTTAGTTTTATAAGCTGTTGTGTTGCACCCCTGATGGCCCTACATGTGTGGTATAAATTTCATGCAAATTTTCATTCGGGAAGAAAAATGCTTTCTGTAGGGGGTTCCATGGATTCCCCTTGTCCTCCATCGGCAGTAGGAAACCCTATCTACTTAAAGGTGAATTTCATGATTTCACCAACTTATGTTTTATTCATTGCTCACTAGATATCCTTGAGAAAAGCTTATTTACAAAATATGAGTTGATTCAGATCTTGTGTTTTTTGCTACGAGCAATTGCTTGTTTTTCACGGTCCCATAGGCCACTGTGCTGTAATTTCTGCCCATTTACTCTTTGAACGATTTTTGGAGACCTACCCCCCCCCCCCATCTCTTCGATCCAATGTTGAATGAAGTATCGTATCATCCAGTCACGTGGCAAAATATATGGTTAAAATGTATAAAAAAGAATGAAGAAAGCAAATGAACTCCCTCTTTGTTGATCTATTTTACACCGGTACAGAGTGGTCCAAAAAAGGTTTACATTTTTTGGTCTTGAAATTTCTCAGAAGTGGGTGGCCATATCAAATTCGTTTGAAGATATTTATTAAAACTACAATATCTTGTTAGAACCTGGTGAAAGTGACGTTGAAAACAAAGCTAAAAAAATGGCGTCTGTGTAGAGAAAAATAGTCAAAACCTACTTTGCCCTGGGGAGGGGCAATCGTGGTTAACAATAATCAATACCATTGCGTGAACTGTAGGCCTACTCAAGTAACGAACTACTGTGAGGTGTTTACCCTTTGAAAATGAATGAGAGAATATTTCAATGAAACTGAACCAAAGAGACGCACATTTGAATCACTTGAATAAACTTTCAAATGTCTGTTTACAAAGTAATTGAGTTGATTTCAATTGGAGAGAATTTTAAATTAAAAGGGATTTGCATTCTTTTCTTGTCGGTCACTTCATCATCACTTTTAAAAGCTGTAGCTCAGTGTTTAGCTCTAAAAATAAGGCGATTTACAACTGAGGAATGTTTTTTGAGAATTAATAAATACCAAGTACCATGACGGGGTGCGTCGTTCAATGTTTGAGTGTATCAATCTTTGATATAATTGGTGATCGCTAACAAAGTGCCATAGACTTACATGTGTGCAAAGTGTTTTTTTACCTTTTTTTTCTCTAGATGGTATTTGGTTCAGTTCCAAGCAGCTATAAATTTCAGACTTCCTGTTTCACAGTGATTCATTCATCTTATCTCAAAAGTTCTATGAAAGCTGACATTGATTTCCTTAAAACTTCGGTCAATTTTGTACATATGACCTGTACTTTGACACTGACGAAACTGCAATGGTCAACCTATGGGGACTTTTACACAATCATGGCTAGCGATATTTTTCATAGTGTTATGTGCACCATGTTGGTTGCAGTAGTGGGCATTAGTTGCAGCCCCATTAAACAATCTACAGGCAAAGTAGCTGATTGTTACGGATCCGATTGTTTGGTAGATCTGGGCTCTCTCCAAACAAGCGACAATCCGTTTTCAGAAAATGTAACTGAGATTGTTATATCAGTATTTGACATCAAAGATATTCAGAGTGAGACAGTTGCCTTACTGGAGCATGGCTTTACTACCATTGACCAACATATGCAAACATGACGTCAACAATGACTCTCCTACTTGATGGTGTTGCAAACTTATTGAGTATTCTAGATAAAAGATTACCTCAAGCGCCACTTCCAACACCAGCAAAGCAACCACAGACCGGGCCACAGACGCCTCCAAGAGACTGCCAAGACATTGGCACCCAAGATACAAGGGAGAGCGGTCCTTACACCATCACACCTGAGGATGATTTGGAATCCTTTACAGTGTACTGTGATATGGACACTAACGGAGGTGGCTGGATTGTGTTCCAGCGTCGGTTCTCCTGCTCTCTCGATTTCTACCGTGGATGGAAAGACTATGAACAAGGCTTTGGCAGCCCAGATGGGGAATATTGGACAGGCTTGCAACAAATTCATCGCCTAACCCATGATTCAGATTGGATTTTGCGAATAGATTTGGAAGATTTTAATGGAAACACTGCATATGCCGAGTACGAGTCATTCCAAGTGGGTGATGCAGCATCTTTTTATCAGCTCTCCATTGGGTCATACCGTGGCACTGCTGGAGATTCACTGAGGACACACAACAACCAACCGTTTAGTACCAAAGACATGGACCATGACCAACGGCCGACAAGCTGTGCTCAGGTTAACAGAGGTGCCTGGTGGTATAAATCCTGTTATGATTCCAACCTCAATGGCCTCTATCTTGGGCCATCACAAAGCGATCACAGAGGAATGGTATGGTATCATTGGAAGAACTCCTCCGAGGTACTGAAGAGGTCTGAGATGAAGATGCGTCGAGTTCAGTAGACTGTATTTGCTGTCATATTTGAACGGTAGTCCATCAGAGGGTGTTTTGAGTCAATCCCACAATGCACCAGTTTTGGAAATTTGACCTCAATAGGATCATGTGATCCCATAAAAACCCGGACTTAAACACGCATTTTAGCCCTCAAAGCGTTAGTACTTAGGGAATTTTTAGCATGACTATGAAATATCTTGCGGTTCTTAACCTTTTGGAACACTTTTGTCCCTAAGTACTGATATGTGCTTAGTGCAGTACAGTAAAGGTACATTGCTATGCATTCTGAGATTGATTCAAAACACCCTCTGGTAGCCCATGGAGCATATGATACGAGCACTTGCTCATAACAATAAAAACACAATATCGGAATCAACTGAAATGTTTAGCTTTTTTCAAGGATATCTAACGAAACACAAAACAGAAGATACAAGAATCATGAAATGCACCTTGAAAATATTTAATTTTCATAGTGATTACAATGAACTGTTACGTAATTTACAACAATAATCTGGTAAAATATAACGACTTTTATAAAAATAGAATTTAACATTTAAAACATGTTTTACCATTTTGAAGCAATTACCTCTTTATATACTTTTGTTGGTACAAAATAGGCAGCGTTTTCACTTTGTAAGCAGGTGATCTGAAAGAAGTATGAAATAAAATAGAATACAATAACAAAAGCACAATTCTCTCATGAAGCATGATGAAACCTTAAAGGTGTTTGTTCCGATCATCCTTGAAGACACTCCTGACTTAAAGTGACAGGAGGAGATTTTTTAGGATACGAATTTCTCTCAAATTGCACTGGATCGGTCGTAGACCACCTTTCGAGAACGTTTCGAAAGTTTATTGGACAAACAAATACAAAAGAAAACCACAAAAACTTGTTTTGAACTTGCCTGCTATCGTAATCTTCCCTATAGAAAAAATGCTTTGAATTTCTGTCGTACACAACAGAAATTACTAAATCATCATCTTATTACATAAAGACGCCGTATTCGGCTTATTCACTTCAGATGTTATCTAATACATTGGAAGGCATTCCAAAAATATGCAAAAATCAGGGTTCGGAAAAAAATTGGGGGCGTTTCTTTCTGGAAATGTCCTCATGTCTCTTTAAAGGCATCAGTGATTCGCTTATAATGCACTTTTGAAAAAAAAATCAAGGAGCGGACCCTTGCTTTGTTTTAGGGGGAAATTTTCCTAGATCTAACGCTAGCTCCCTTTTTGCGGTGATCGTCAGATTATCATCTAGGGGTGCTTGGAATATAAAAAACATTACAATCAGACTTTAGACGTCTGTATAGTAACCCAATTTTGTGATTCATCTGTGCGCAAAATTGTAAAGAATCTGTTTTCAGCTGACTTGAGTAGTTAAGGTGTCTAGATTTACCCAAACAATGACCCTATTGCAAGCTAGGGAACTTGGAATTTTTCAAAATGGCGTCAAAATGGCCACCGACCATGGTAAAATTAATAGAAAAGACATAGGTATCCTAACAAACCCTATAAGTGATAACAAAGCAATAAGTACAAAATCATTTTTAATTTAGTTATTATTGTCCATACGGATACTTACTGCAATACGAAATTGAATGGCGATTTTTATCCTTGAACACTGTTGTTTTCTTCTTTTTGTCTGCCAATTTTTAGTTGAAAAATAACATGACAACTCTACAAATGTATCCTTCACGTTAATGCTGCTCCTGCAAATTTAAAATATTTTGACTCTTTGGGGTGGTAGATAATTAGTGCAGGTCCCAAGGAACTTCCCTCCTCCTGTTGCCCAACAAATGGAGTGGCAGTTAAATATATAAAATTCTTTCCTGTTTAAGTATTACATATTCGGGACTGAAAAAATAAATAATAATAATAATAATCATCATAATAATAATTTAACGTATTGAACCCTATATGATGATAGGCGATCGGAGTGCTTTCGTCTTGTCTCCATCAAGCCACTGTACAAACATATGGGAAACTAGGACGGCGCCGACAAGGCCACCTACCAAAAAATATTTGCCATTCAATATACCGTAGGTAAAATGGACCTTCTAGAACAATGTTAGCCAACTTTGTCATTCCTATATTATACTTGTGCCCTTTGTTCCAAATTCGAAAAACTATGTTTGGCCCCGAATTTCTAGGTGAACTTGTGAAATTCGAATTTTACTGCTTAGTTGTTATTGGCTCATTGGACCCCACATCCGTCACTGAATTTCAATGGTGTGATTGGGGAAAGTTTGAAATCAAGCCCCAAATCTTCTGGTCATATGGGAACTTAAACGTACTGTAACATGTCGGTATCCAAAACCTTAAAAACAGCAAACAAAATTGGTAACACAGACCTTGACAAAGCAGAACCCTTAATTCACACTTTAGGAGTTTTTGCCAAGAACTCAAACAAGGAGATAAAAAGCAAGGGTGAATTCTCCCCCATATGTCTCAATTCCTAATTTGGAAATTGGTGTTGAAGGTGGTGCAAAACAAATATGCACTTAAATCAATCTAAGTCTAGCGGGCCAGACGAAATGCCACCTCGTCGATTAAAGCCTGGTTGCAAATGAACTTGCACATGTGTTAAGGTTTTTGTTCCAACATTCATATAATTCACCCAATTACCCAACCCATGGAAACAACCACTAGTTTCAGCAAATCTATAAGAGTGGACCAATGCTGACCCTTCCCCTACAGGCCTATATCCCTACTTGCATATGTTGCAAGATTATGGAACATAATTCTGAGTCTATAGCAAAAACATCTTGATCACAAAAATTTCTAATAAATAACAGCACGTTTCAGTCTTGCTTATCCCCACAGTTTACACAACTCATAACTTCAACAAATGATGGTCCGAAACAAACTACATAACAAAGGTCAGACATATGTGGGTTCTTTTTTAGACTTTAGTTAAAGCTTTTGATAAAGGTCACACAAACATCTCATATCAAAGCTTAGTTTATTATGGTATTAAAAGTAACACAGGGGTGGATCAGTTATTTTCTTATCAAATCGGCAACAATCCGTATCCGTCAATGGAACTCATTCATCTTGGGTAAGTGTGACATCAGGTGTTCCTCAGGGCTCCGTCTGGACCTTGTTTATTCTTACTCCTACTAAATGATATAAAGACCACATACAATCAACAATACATTATTCCGCTGATGACCGCATTGTGTACAGGAGATTGAGAACTCACACGACCACGAGATTTACAAAAAGATCTGAATACTCTGGCAGAATGGTCGTCCACATAGTTGATGTATTTTAACGTCAACAAATTTGCAAGTGCTTTCATCACACGCAAACATATCCAACTTACACCAGTATAACACTTCCCGCCCCTGGGTGAAAATCTTAACAGGGTGCAAAACATGACTACCTAGCGTTACCATATCCCAGATTAAGGTGGAATGACCATTGTACTAAAATCACGCATAAAGCCAGACGTACTCTCGGATTGCTGCGCAGAACCCTGTCCCCCTTTTTTCCCAGAAGTTAAAGCGCAAGCATCCCCACCTTGTCCGCCCCCATTAGAGTATGCCCCAGTTAATATGGAATCCTACTAAATCAGAAATTAACCGGGTTGAGCAGATACAGAGAAGTGCGGCACGGTTCGTCTTCGCAGATTATCGGAAAACAACCCATGTACACCCTTATACAGAGTCTTAATTGGGATCAACTTCATCTTCGCCGCCTCATACAACAAGTGACCATGCTCTCGCAAATACACTACAACTTAGTTAATATATCACCACCAGACTGCTTCCAAGAGCATCACATATATCAGCCAGATTAAATCATCTTGATCACAACACAAATCTTATAACTGTAAATGCTGAGCAAATATGCATTTTTCCCTAGAAGTGTTTGCCATTTGGAATCGTCTGCCACCCAAGCCTTCTTCACGTGACTACACTCAGTAGCAATGTGTTTCAGAGCTACGCTGCTCCAGCCATCAGGGATATGACACCCCTGTATGGCAATTTGGTGCTATAAACTGCTCATTATTTTGTTAGTGCACCTTTTGTTGTAAACTTTTCTTTAAAAAAAAAAAAAAAAAAAATATTTTTCTCACTTGTCGGCTGGCTGTCGACGCCACCTCTTCACCATCCCAGTTTAGCAGGTTTCTGCTGTAAAGGGATCACCACACCAAGTACCAGTCACAGTGGTACCAATTTCCAATAAAAATGTGTGGAGAAAAGTAAATTACAAATGGACCTCTTTTCGTAAAAATCACCACCACAAATAGTATATTCCCTGAAAGAAAGAAATACACATACTACGTGGAAAAAATTGTTATTGAACTAATTTTTTCACCAGACATGCAAAAAACATCATATTACAACATATCCAAAATCCCCTTTGGGGAAAAAAAATATCCAAGATGGCCGCCAAAATAGCTGACATTGCATATAATTAGCTATATCTTGGCTTCTCAAGTAGATGTTTTGATGATCCATGTTTTCCTTTATGTTGAAATTCAAAATGGCCGCCATTACATATACTTTGCTTTATCTCAACTTCAGAACAAGGAAAAAGAGGGATAAAGAAACAAACAAATACATTATATCTAAATAAGTTTATATAAGGGAATAATCAAAATGACAAGAAATAATTATAAATGAATAAATATAAATAAGTGAATAAATAAATAGATATAAATAAATAAAGAGAAATTTTGTAAAAGGGACGGGTACAAAAGACGGAACCTGAATTATGTAATAGGAAGTCCTCTTGAGGTGTTTTCACACCCAAATGTTATATCTCCCAATTTCTGGGATTCATCTTTTATATATTTCTTTCACACTTCAGTTTCCATTTCTGGTACTTGGTTGTAAAAATAGAAATATATATGGCCTGTTGTTTCTATGCCCATTTCTGGCAAGATGTGCGTGTGTAGGCCTATTATTAATCATGCGTTTATGTGAACAGTATACAAAAACTGCATTATACTAAACTTTTTTAAAACCATTCTTTCGAATGAGTATAATTATATTGAGCGGCGTACTGGTTCTCATTATGCAGTTTTAGGAAATTGCATTCTGATTAAGTTCAAATAACATAACACCCAAGTCATTCTTTCGAATAGACTAAGATGAACTAAAATTACCACTATTTCGGTAATTAGAACAATCCCTTTTCGGGATTATTGCTTTTAAACAACCCTCCTATATATGCGACAGTTTGACCGAGCTTCCTTGCAGGAGACTGCAAAAGGAAAGTATGTCAGTGAGAAGATAATCATATGTAATGGCAGCAAATTGATATTCAAAAACATGAGATATAGCTAATTATTATAAAATGGCGGCCATTTTGGATTTTGGCGTGAAGGTAGTCGTCAGTGATTTAGATTTGTACATAATTGGATATTTTGACCCCCAAAACATATTCAAAACACTAAAATCATCAACATTTACTTTAAAAGCTGAGATATAGCTAATTTGGGGGCCATTTTGGATAAAATTTTCTCCCCAAGGGGGATTTACGGGGATTTTGGATATGTTGTTGTATGATGCATTCTGCTTATCTGGTGCAGCTCAATAAAATTTTTTTCCGGGTCAAAACCCCCAGGGACCACACTAAAAGATGAATGTTTTACTACTAATTTCAAGGTCGTGCAATATGCTCCAATTCTTATTTTACAGATATACACATAGACGTGATATTCTTATTATTATTGATAGTTTGCGGTCCATAGGCCCAAGATCTTGATCATTTCATTTTGTTAAAATCACGTATGACAGAGGTTTATTAAATTTGCTGGGCATTCATGCTTTAAAAATAATTTGTAACCAAGGCTTGAAAAAAAGCAATTTAATAATAATACCAAAAATATAAAATCCACACTATGTGATCTTAATAATATAACAAATGTAACGTGGTATCACCTATGCTCTTACTAATTAAAATGAAAACAGTGCTCTGGTGTGTGTGAAAACAGCTATCCTAAGACTGATGACATCAGCGCATTCTCATTATCGTATTGTTTTGTAATATTATTATGACAGCCTTAGTTTGTTGGTTTTATAATTACTTGTCTAACCAAGGATCGGTTGTATACCTTTATTGATTCAAACGGGACAAGTATGGAAAAATATTTCAGTATCAAACGAAGTCGCAATCATCCATACATTAGATGATGATATACTATATACTATGGTATTGGTTTCGCATACACCTCTCAGGTTCTTACGACAATTTTGGCTTTGTTTGGTAGTACCCTCTGCCTGATTGTCTTACGAAAATGAATCCATTCCGTCAAATACTCGCTTGATGTTGCTGTCATTCATCTTTGTTAGGACCTTGGAATAGGTAGTATGTTGAGCCTTGAAACATTGCTCCTGCTGTAATTGGTCGATGGCCTTTACAATGAGGCAATGTGCTTAACAGTGTTACGTTTCTATATTTTCAGAATATGAATCATTGATTTTGTACTTGGTGCATTGGATCGGTATGCTGGCGATAAAAAAGCCATACACTACTATTTAATGGTAACAAGGAAAAACGTTTAAAAGCCAGTGTTTATGTTATTTTTTGCTTTCTTTTTGCGTGTGCAGTACCCGTTTACTCTGCATTTTCAGTAACATTATTACTATGCCTAGTAATGTATTGTATTACCAACAAATTAAGACTACGCGAAAGATTCGTCTATACCTGTCATAGCTCTTTATGGTGTCACTCTACTGTATTACCGTGATTACGCCAAACTACTTCGTGTTGCTCAATTAACAATTCAATCCATCGCGCGAAGAAATATCCATGGAATGCTGGTCGAAGCAATATTTGAAAGCATTGCGGAATATTGTTCATTTATTCGGGGAAGTTACATTGTGCATGTTTACTGTGGTATCGTCCATTTCCTTTGTTTACCTATGATAGCTATGATCCTCATTATCAATAATATTTGTTTTTCTGATTTTTTTTGGACATACTTTTCTTACTCTTGGTGGAAAAGTAGTCGGATTAGCGGTTATTAACTCCTCGTTTCGAGCTTAGTAGCCGATGTGGTTGTTGCAACTCACAGAATATAACTCTTCAGAACCCGTTATCGATTGACCTGTACACGCTAGTATTTAGATTTGATGAAAGTTGTGGTTGTCAAATGTCCGGAGTATGTAAAAAACCAAACTAAGGAATTGAAAACAAGATTTCATCTTAGGGACCGAGTCATGGTTGCTCCAGTTGTCCATGGTGAAAAATTGTCCCCGAGTCTTACAATGTCACCAGGAAGGATGCGGCAGATAGTCAACAAGGAGGTAGTTAAAAACCTTTACTATGGCATGACTAATAGTGGCTTTTTAATTAAAACCCATTCTTAAGGCACACCCTAACTCTGTGAAGACTTTTAACTCTATAACCGAAGGTACAGTTTACACAGACGATAAAAAGTAATTAATGGTGCTTCTTTAAGAAAGGCCACCACGGGAGTTGGTCATGACGAAGTTTGAAATGCTCAAATAAAAACTTATGCTTTCATTGTATCAAAAAGACGTTACAAATAATTTTATTAATGCAATGGTAACTAGAGGTGAAGGCGGCCATTTTGCCAAAATGGCATTTGCGGGTTTAAGAGTCAGCAGTGTAGAAGATTCTGACAAGGGCCCCCCCTAAAAATGTCTCTCAGGCCCTCCCCCGAAAAAAAACAAGAAAAAGAGGAAAAAAGAAGAAAAAAGTGGAGAGGGAGCTTGATTGACTTGAGATCCAAAAATGGGACCCTAATATTTAATTCCCACCCCCCCTTACAAGTGTTTAAAAACGCGTTCTTAACATTGTATGGGTTTCATTGAGGTATAAAAACACAATACATAGAGTTTCCGATAGGCGATATCAGCGTTACCCATGTCAAATATGTGCATCAAATCGCCCATTTTAACACCAGTTTTTCTCGATTTCTTCACTGCTGAGAGGGGACATCCCCTCAGACACCCCCTAGCGGCATCGCGAAGCCAAAGTCCCCACCTGTTATCAATTGGGAAACACACACAAGCACTTGTAAGCTGAAAATGTTGATCCTCAACACCTTTTTCACCCTTTTTGCTCGTCGAAATGGTGTCTGTATGATTTTTTGTGGGGTACCAGGTTGCCGTATATTTTTCATGAATAAAAGGGGGCTCGGATTTTTTGAGATCCAAAATTTGAAAATTCTGATTTTGTAAACCCCCAAGTGTTTGAAAATGCTCCCATAACAATTTGTATGGGTTTCATGAGGTATAAAAACACAACTATTTCATAGCGTTCCAATAGACGATAGCAGCGTGACCATCAGGATCAAAATCAAATCAAAATGAGGGAGTAGCGCTTAGCACACAGTGGTTAAGGTCTTTGCCTTTGGTGCAGAAGGTCCTAGGTTCAAATATCAGTAGGGACCAGAATAATCAATTATCCGCTCTCCCCATGGTTGTCA
>JAMKCH010038001.1:0-14744 GCA_023653785.1 Ophioderma brevispina | reverse complement strand
CCTTACCAAGCTTTATTACCAGTGAACAAACCATACTTCATGCTTGCAGGTCATGGCTGAGATGGTCTTTTATGAAGAAGTAACGCCGGCCAGTTAAGAATCGAGTTAGCTTATTTTGTTCGTCTCGGCATCGCTCGTTAAGGTCAGGATCCTGCTAGTAGCTGCTAGTTAACCTAAACCCCATACTCACAAAAGGACATCGCCGGATAAGGAGAAAAGGAGACCCCATATAATCATCATAGTTATATTTCACCATCAATTTTGAGTTGATACAACTAATTTACGCAAGGTATGTTTTATCCTATAAACTTTACACTTGTATCAAGAAAAAAAAATAAGAAAAGTCTGAAAAACTTCAGGGGCAAAGCTTAGCGCATGCCCTCATTTCAATGACCATTTATTGAAGAAACAGGAAGATGTTGCATAGCTGCCCTTTGTTATTTGAGCTTGTAAGTGACGCCTAGATAGAAGAGGCTACTGAGGCAGCCCTTTATAACAATATACCCAAATACCTTTTAGCTACTGCTAAGATTTGCATTACATAACCATCTTCACACCAAGCGGACTCTGAATTAATATATACCGTACTCATCATACTAGAGAGTTACAATTTATAATCTAAATGATGTAAAATACAACCATTCCTTTGGTTTCGTTTATTGTTAAATACGGAAAGTATCTGTTGACATGCTACTTGTCACACTACTTTGAATTACATGTAGATCCTATACAACACAATGGCCCGCATCGTAATCATAAAGCATGACTAATGACCGCGCTATTTATATTATGAGCAAGGTATGTATGCAATAGGTTGTTGTTGTTTTCGACAATTCCATTTCGTGTTCAGGCCCCCCAAAAAAAAAAAAAAAAAAAACCCCCCCCCCCCCCCCGAGAACAAGAATGCCACTCACATGTTGCTAAATAATATAGCGCACATCCTTGCAAAGCGGCATTGTGGTTCTTGAGGGGGAAATGGTTCATATTTGGAAATTTCAAATACCCATTGAAGCCTGTAATATGATTTTACATAAAACCGACTTTTTGGGAATTTATGTAAAGTGGGATTTTTGAAAACCAACAAAAGGTAAACTTTGAGCATGTCGCATTATAATGAGGAACGTTTCAAGTTCATCCGTTCTCATGAAAACTATAGAGGGCGTCCTTCATTCCTTATCCGGCGATGTCCTTTGTACTTTATGTTGTCATTACTGAAGGACAGAGAAACGTTGATTGTGGCTCTGGTGGTGGACTTGTTTCGGTCGCATACGTACGGATTGTTAGATGACAATGGAATGGACACTGTCCATTGGACAGGCGTCTCGAGGTGATGCCCTCTACAAGCAATTATTTTATTCCTGGCTTCTTGATGTAAATCCGCCATAAGTTCCGTATCCGTCGTTGGGCACCTTGAATGGTATATTCGCCCGCTACTGCTTCTGCGGCGAGGCACACCTCAATTAAGAACTGTTAGCTCTCAGTCATCCCATGTCACAACTTCATTTTCTTGAAGAATAGCCGTAGTATCCCGATCAATTGAAAAAATCCCATAGTTGCATTATACTTGACTCATCTGATATGCGACCCCGTACCATTCTTGCGGAGGTGAAAAATTCAATGAGGCCGAGGGACTTCTTTTAATCGTGTTATTGTGAGCAATGTTAAGGCCTGAAATACACTATAGTGCGTTTCCATACATGAATGAAATTGTATTTAGTGGCAGGTGAGTGAGTTAAATGACCGGAGTGTTCTGCAAAATAATCCGCGGTGTGGCACGTGCATTTGAATTCTTTCATTTTCCCTCGCCGACTTATTGGAATATGTCCAAAACTCCAGGGGGGACGAACCTATCAACGCGAATCGAGTATAAAGATCTGATAAGGACACAAAATTCTGGCTAGCTGGGGATTTTAATTTACCAAGCATTGACTGGGAATCTCAATGCCTTAGACCCAATGCCCAACATGCTGGCTTATCTAAATATGATTGAATGAAATTTGCTTGCTGCAGGATTATGGGCTAGTTAGAACAAATAGTTACCAGACACCCGTGGGTAATAATATTTTGGTATCTTTTTTTTTACAAATCACCATACTCTGGTCGAAATATCTAGCCAGGCTAGATATTTAGACGAGACTAGCCTATTATCAGGTTTATAATATATGGACCGATTTTCATCGTTTGGTGTGAGTGAACAAAACCCATCCCCTTCAGAATACTTTCAATTCAAATTATAATGGCTTCATGATATGTATTTATTGTACCCTTGCTATTGTCATGTATATTGTTATGTTTTATTTGTCTGCTCGACTTGTCCGACGTTCAATACCCATCCGCCCTACTGCCCTGCTTCGTCTCTCGGCCAAGTCTCTTCAAATGGATTAAGTCTTACCTTGACTCCTATTCTCTTGATTATAGGGTTCACATGGCTCTGTATTGGGTCCATTGGGATTCATTTTAATACACTTCTCCTGTCGGGCCTATCATGAAAAACATGGGAATCAAATTCCACGTTTATGCTGACGACACACAAATTTATCTCTCTTTTAATCCCAAATCTCACGGAGCTTGTCAAACCGCGCTTTCAAACCTTGAGCAATGCCATAGCAGATTGAAGACAATCGGAAGTCAGATAATTAAGTTAAAGCTTAATCCAACAAAACGAGATTTTTTTCATAGCGGGGGCACACCTTACCAAAGGACTGAATTAAACCCCCATCCATCACGCAGAGTTCTGCAAGTATTATTTTCCCCCAAACCAAATGTATAGATGATATTACTTGTTTACTTGCTACTTTGCGTACGTTTACAACGAAATATATTTATGTTGCCTATTGACTTTCTGTTTTAACCTGATGAATCTATGGTCGCGATCAAGTGAATGGAAACTTGAAGACAGAACACTTGACCATGATTCGCATTGCAAACTATATTGCATTCATTTATACGCTATCCAGGAGTGCAATGGTTTTGGGGTGTATAATCATTATAATAGGGCTGTTTTGAATTTAGAGTGTTGTATCGGTGCGCATGGCTACAGAGCGCATAGCTATGTAGCCATGGTGCGTAGGTCAAGGGTATTATGTTGATAGAGATACTTTTGCAGGGGAAGTTTTCTGGAGTTTGAGTTAGGCAACAGGTAATTTACAGAGCTATTGATGGTAACTTTTAAGGCCACGAATATTAAATCTAAATGACCGTTATTGGAAATTTACACTATTTTGCAGCGGGGTTATTAATCCCATAACCCCGACGGATTTTGAAACAAATATTTGTTTATTAATTATCATGATATAACTAAGATCGTTTGAACAAAGGTTTAAGAGATGATTTTTTAATGTCACGGGGCGAGAACCTGCCAAGTAAATGCATTGATAGCAGTTTCACAATTACCGTTTGGAAATCCCCAAGCCCAAATCGAGCAGATAGTGTCCTACCCTCCATTGTTTACTAAAGAAACCACATGTTAGCTCAAATATTGATACGATTCAAGACCGTGCTTTTTTTTCCTCTCCCTTCGTGCTCCTATGTTTCCTAACCACCATTTCCCCCTACTTCCCCCCCTTCTCTTAATGCTCCTCCACCACCACGTGAAAACAGAGATACAGAATGCTTGCGGCTTTGTCGTATTGTAGTTATTAAACGGTAACGAGAGGAATAGTGTGGTGTCACGGTCAGGTGTGGTGACCAGGTCACGGCAGGCATCAGTGTTATCGTTGCTCTTAGGGGGCGCACCGATCCGATATAGTAAATACGGACTATGTTAAATCAAGGTCTATACATGACCCTCTCCCAAAGTGCTATTATTTTTCCAAAAGACACGTTTATTATGTCTAAACAGTTACAAAATTTACCTTTTCCCTAAAAACCGACGTACGATGACGATAATCGGTTGTTTTTTTCCAAATGTAGGGTACGGACGTCTTTTACATGATATGGGTCACCCCGAAGCAAAATAATAAACCAATCAATGCAGTTGACGTCATTCAAATCTTTATTTTTTCCCAAAAATGGCTCTGGTGATTCCATAATAAATTCCTTTTTAAGATTCAACACTGTTATATTGTTTCTTTAATAAATTAATATTCACATTGTCCCCGCATACATGTGAAAAAGATGGGTCCATTAAGTCTACAAAACTGAAAACATTGTCAGCCGGCTAAATACCCTTACCGTGGGACTGTATGGCAGACGGATCCCCGTATTAGTTTTAGCAGGCTTTTACAGCCACTTGCGCGCGGCTGCGGGGGTTATTGCCGTCCAGAGTACTTCGGTTTTGAGGTTTTAAAATTGTTCAAAGTAATCTGATGAAAATATTTGGCATACAAAGGTATGCCCCAGAGCTACAATTCAGAGTTATTTTAATCTAGTTAAATCCGTAACCGACGTCGGCTTCTTGGATTTCACATAGGCTTGTGTTTATCGTCTGACAGAGAAAAAGACTATTGGGTTGGTGGATGGTTGGTGCTGTGGCTGTATTGTTGCTTTTCGTTGAGGCCTCGTTTCTCTGGTTGTAGCAAAAACAGGAGAATGGAGAAGGTAAAAAATGGGAAGAGATTTTATTTCATGAAAGTTGCCCCCATGTAGAGAGAGGAGAGAGAGGAGAGCAGACCGAGAGAGAGGGGGAGAAAAGGACAGCAGACATAGCACAGACACTGGGGAGAGGTGGGGCGCAGCCTTTACCCCATACATTTGTGTATGTCGCAGAAAAAATGCTTCACTTTGACAATATAAAAACCTCTCAACCGATTTTATTGACCATTCTTAAGATCACTTATGACGCCCCTTAAAGAGACACTGGCACATTTGAAAAATAGTGCGCCCTCAAGAGTGTTCAAAATCGATATTTTTGCATGGCTGTAAGGCTTTTATATACAAAAGCCCTCACCCGAAATGATTAAGACCAAATCAGCTTCCTTATGGGTAAACAGAACGATTTTATAATTTAACGTCGCCGGCGACGTTAAATTCAGCAGACGACGAAAATGGCGTTTAACACAAGAACACGCACGCCGTATGCATGTTTCCCACGCTATGCACACTGTTTGATCGGTCTATAACCTTTGTGGTTTTAATATCAGTAAGTACGAGTCAAAAATATTCATGTAATATACACATTTGTTGATTAAAGTTATGGAAAACTTAAAAGTTAGCGTACAAATTACCTGGATGTCTTTATCCTCATATCAATGTCCCTATCTGTTTTGGAGTATGTTATTTTTATGTGTAAAATATATCTCTGTTCTTCCAATGGCCTAGACTATCATTTGAGAGCAAATTGAAGAATTTCATATTTTGTGAAAATGTGCCAGTGCCGCTTTAAACCTACTAACCCAAGAAATCTAGAAACTGTCATACAAACATGTACAACCTCAGCAACGACGCCGCTTAAAGTTGTCCTGCCCTTCCCTGGTCAAGAATAAACACTTTATTTAAACTCTCACTCTGACATATTTAGTGATTTTATTATCCACACTTTGACACGCAAATTGGAAAAGTAAAAAATAAAATTGCAACAGAACTTTTTGTGTTAGCATTGTTCTGAATTGTTACAGATAATTTTGTAAAAGGTTCTTGACCATCGAACAATGAGGAACTTCAAAATAGGGGTGTACATTTTGTACAGGGGTCCAAAAGATAAACAGACTATTGTTTCTTGACACCTACGTTGCAACTTATCATGTGGGGGTCCACGAGTGTGATTTAAAATAATGTATTAGTTTGCTGGTCATCTACGTATTATTTCCAGATCCACAGAGCTCATAACGGCCTCAAGGTCATCCTGGGATAATTCTTTCAGAGTGCCCGATAGTCTTAAATCGTTTGTCTGGTCATATCCTATAACAGAACTGAATTTTGCTCTGTGCAGTGACCTTTTAGTATGTAAATTAGATGGGTAACTATTAATGACCCATAGATATGTTAGACCATTGTTACATTTGGACCTCTAATTACATGACCAATGTTGCAAATGAGTGACATTATTATATTCCAGGGGTGCAAGTCATTTTTCCTCAGGAGCAAGATTTGGCCTATCGATTTCCTCATGTGACCGATCGCCTCCTCTTACTCTTCCTCCTCCCCTTTTCTTAAAAACGGACATAAACCGCAGTGAATGTTTAACCACATGAATATTCTGTTTTTGTTTTCATTTAAATATAGTTCCATGTGCAGAATTGTCCTGAGTGGGAGGGCCACCAAGGTATTTTCCCATAAATGACCACAGCATTAAGCACGGGGCCCATTCCCTAGGCCGGACTGGGTACCCCTGAAAGGGAATCAGAGGCCAGAGCCCCAAGTCAGGGGTCCAGGCTGGAGCCCCGGAAGCATTTTGATTTTACGCTATTCCAGATGATCCTTTTTGACGAATACTTTTTTGGGTCTGAATTTGTCTTCACCACTTTCCACTCCCTTGATTCCCCAAAATGATGGACCCATCCACGGACTTGTTGACCTCAATCCAGACCCGTAACCCGGGGGAACCCCCCCCCCCCATTCCAAACAGCCTTGAAAATCCATAAAAAGAGCTTAAAAGGCCCCAAAAATAGATATTGCGCGCTGGAGCGAGGACAAAAATAGGGTTTTAATGTTTTTTTTGCCCAAAAAAGGGTTAAATTTCCCTGTAGTAAAAGTCTACTTTTGCAAAAATCCTCGCTGGGTCGATCCTTTTAAAAAATTCGCCCTCCCTAAAACTCCTGGTTATAGGCTGATCCTTAATGTCCTCACCCCTGTGTTGTGAAGCTTGTTGACTCGATCAATGATGGTCGAAACTCAGTTAATCATATCATAGTTAGCAGCCGACCCCTACTTATATTTCCAAAAATTAACATTATAAAGTGTGAAAATTGATTTTCCAGGTTCTTTTTTCTTTCTTCTGCGAAAAGCCAAATTTTGGTTGTTCTTAAAGGTTTTTGCCAACAAGGAGATTTACATATCAGGTGTCCAAAAAAATTGAAAGTACTGATTTTTGCCCTAATGTAAAGCTTTCCATCAAAAATATACCCGATCTAAAAGGATTAAAGCTGAGAAGAAAGGTTTCTTTGGTACAAAAATTGTCAATTCTAATTTCTTAGAGGAGCAAAATACGAAATCAGCTATGTTTCATCTTATATGAAATAAAAGCAAATCAAAATCACCTTTTTTTCTCTTTTAAGAAATTTCTGTAGCCAATTACAAGGTAAGATAAGACATCTATGAGTGTTCTCACATTTTCCCCCTGGGTTCTTTCCTCTCATGCTCCAAGGTTCTTTCTTCACATTTTTGCAGGTTCCGCCCCTCAAGTTCATCCATGTTTCATTTCCCTTATTAATTTCTCTAGGCTTTTCCTCACGTTTCTTCTAGATTCACTTTTTCTTCACATTTTCCCCAATTTTGCGTTTCATCACCATTTCTCTAGTGTCTTTCCTCCCATTTCCCCGGGGTTTCTCTCCCTCACGTTTCCCCTAGGTTTGCTTACCTAGAGTTCATCTCACCTGCCGAAATGGCTATAAAGAGAACTCCTGCCCATTTTATATTTTTCTTTGTCTTTTCTATTTTTCCTTTCCCTTTTTTTCCTTTTCTTCCAGTTTTCCTCTTTCCTTTTTATTTTTTTTCCCCTCAATATTTTTTCCACTGTTATTTTGTACCCTTTTGTCTTATTTCTGAATTTGAGCTCTAAGTCCTGTGAAGCGGCGCTCCCAGCCTACCGCACTTTTTGCACCCCGTTCTATTCCCTGGTCCTTTGGGAATCAGGTATGAAGAAGTCGGGAACATTTTGGAAAAGAATCTGGGGGGGGGGCATTCTGAAAATGTTACCCGGATGACCTTGAACCTTTATTGCCCTTATAAATCTTAAACTATTAACCCACCAGGACGACAGGGCAAAACTATACATTAAGTCCTTGGAACACTAGCAAAATGGTTATTTGAATAGATTCAATTACATTCATACCTATTTTATATCCCCCCTACAAACCTTGCCCTCCTGCAAATACAAGTTCCCCACTACTTATACTTCTAGACTTTTGATTATGTATTCTCTCATCATTTCTAATTATAAAACACCAAACATTGTTTCTGTAGCAATTATTTTAGGTCAAACCATTCCTACTGATTCCTTTATTTAAAGGTCCCAGAATGCAAAATAGAATTGATGTGGTTTGTGCAAGTCTACAAGGAGGGGTGAGAGGCATTCAATATTTGGGTTGGTGGAATTGACATCATTAGTGAACTATTGATTTTTCAGAGAGTAATCGAAAATTCCAAGTGACTGGTGTGAATCTATTCATGACACTGACTGAAAATCAATAGTTTCACCAATGATGTCACTGGTAGTGTATTCTTTTTTCTGGCCCTGTTTATTGGAAAGGAATACCCCGTAAAGATTTGTAGTAGGTTTATCATCTCATTTCCTGGGACCTTCAAATTTCTTGCACTAGAACGCCAAAAGCAAACCTTGCCTTTTTACACAGAAATAGCGTGTTGTCTAGCGTA
This sequence comes from Ophioderma brevispina, assembly GCA_023653785.1. NCBI lineage: Eukaryota > Metazoa > Echinodermata > Ophiuroidea > Amphilepidida > Ophiodermatidae > Ophioderma > Ophioderma brevispina. Next base: position 6,272 of record JAMKCH010038001.1, on the reverse strand, counting down.
TTAATAGTTTTTCATCAAGATATTGCTTTAGTTCTCCTTTGCTACAGTCCCCAGTCCCTGTAGAATGATGGTGGCCAGGCCTCATTCAATATAGTAACTTATACCAAAACAGACTGCAAGCCACTTAGGCTATTCAAATTAGAATAAATGTTGCCTTAACCCAAAACTAATTGCAAACGAATCATTTTCGCCAAAATTGTATTGAGTAAACCTTTAAGAACAACATCAAAAGTTTAACAAAATCAAGGGAGTGGAATATGTATTTTTAAAGGGGTAAGGTTGCGGTCAGTGCGCACAATTGTATGAGTGTTTGAAACAGGTGAAGTCTTTGCATTCATGATCAGACTTGGTTCACCTGGTAGTGTGTGCAGCCTTGAGTAAAAAAAAATAATAAACTTGTCAGCAAAATAAATCAATTTTCATAAATAATGAAGGATGTGCCTATTTATGTACCAGTCCATAGTGATAACGTATGGTAAGCAAAATTTTGCAGAATTATTATAAACAATAACAAAAAAAAAAAATTTCACAATTACGTGTCATTAAAAACGTCTGAAATATGATCTATATGTAATAAAAGTTTAAAGGTGCGTGTTTCGATCGTCTTTGGGTTCCCCATGATTTACCTGTAGTATCGATTTGGATATCAGATGAAAGGCCGTAGTTTTATCATTGTTGTCTTAAAATTTGAGCTATAAGAGAACACAATAGACATAAATCGGAACAAGCACCTTTAAATAGCCGGATGATGAATTTGTGGGTGTAAGAATAAACTAGCTCCCCGTAATTTTGATTCCAAATAACTCAAAATATTGTTATTATATGCTTGGAAGCGCCAGAGCCCAGTCATGCATAAATTGCAAACAAAAAGAACCAATTTCTGCACACCTTAGCGACTGAATCTAGTATTGTGCAGGTTTCAATTCGGTGCACCTAAAAGGATTCGTTGCCCTAGCAATCGGTCCAAACAAATCACAGGGCACACATGTTACACAATGAGAAGTTTGAATTCCCCGTGATTTGTTTGGACTGAATACTGGGGCAACGAATCTTATTACGTGGCACTTCTATGGTGAATTCCAAAGGTAACCATTCAATAAATATAGGGCATGATTTCTTCTTTTTCGTGGCGTCTTTTAATATAACACTATCCATGCTATCGGTAAAAAATATTGACAAGCAAGTCCACTTTTTGGTGGTAAAATGTTAGGGAGGTTAAGGTAGTCACCTACCAAAAAGTCCATCTAAAAAAAAGTCCACTTCTTCGTCCCTCCCCTCAAATTTATGCGAAGGCTCTGGGATGGTGGCCATAATGTACATGTGTTGGCTCCATTAGAAATGCAGTGACTACAGTGATTTGATTTTTTTTTTTTTCAACAAACATCCGCACACCTAAACGCAGTTGTGGATTCAAGGCTTTATTATATTTCTAAAAATGAGAGATAATAGGGATGTTCCAAAATATTTTGCGCCAACAAAAATGTTTGTCTCTATCGTAACATGTGCCATGGGGGAACTAAATTTCTTTTGGGGCAGGACAAAATCATAAAATTCGACAGTTTCGCTATTTTGTGGTTTTCTTTGGAGGTAAGTGAGGGTATGCCTGGTAGCTCTTGGTAGGAGTTTCTCCCGACCATGCTCTGCAGGATGTATGCAGATATACTGCATATACCGTTTTCACCACAGGAGAAAATCTTACACAAGTTATGTAAAAAATTTACTTAATGTCTATGTACGTATAACCTCATAACAAGTGTGTAAAATTTTAATAACACCCATTTTGTAAATAAACACAGCTGTTATGTTAAAAAATTACTTACTTCATGTTAATATTTACATAATTGCTAGGTATTATTACTTTTCTGTAATAGTTTACTTAAATATTATGTATTTTTTACTTAATTGCTTTGTATTTTTTACTTATTTATAGTATCTTTTACTTAACTCTTGTAAGTAAAATTTGTCCTAATTATTATGAGGTTATACGTACATCAAAATTGTGTAAAAATTTACACAAAGTTGTGTAAAAGATTCACCAATTTAGTAGTTGTGCTGACGCCAATATGCAGGTAAAACCGTTTTCTGACATAGAAAACACATGCACGATGGATTCATTTTGTATACAATCAACTCTTTTATTTACACATATCAATCAGTACAGTCCTTAATACAAACAAAGTTTTAAACACGAATCAAATACAGTAAATATCCATGGACCAAACAATTTTTTGTCAACTGAGAATTTGTTATTATTTTTCTCTACAGGGGCTAGCGTAAAAGCATCATAGGTATAATTTAAGAAGGAAAATGGACTGCCTGGGTCACGAACTTTTATAGATAAAACCAAAATAACATTATACTCACCGTATAAACAAAAAACACAATATTTCAATTATAAAACCTTTGGGATAATCAAAAAAATTGTCATTTACTGTATTAAAATGCAGCTTTAAAAAGTGGACGGGAAACATTTTGAAGATGGAAATTCCATTTTCTTTAAAAAATACAATTGGGTGTAAATGTCATTGACAAAAAAAAAATCATGCACGGCTAAAGACCAATTAAATTTAAAATATATAGATGCCTTCATTTTGAATGGGTAATTGTTAATGGCAGCATTATAATTTCATGTCCAACATGCACAAATGTTTGATTGATAATTCCATTTAAACCAAAAACCATGATTGTTTAAATTAAAAAAAAACTTATCTAATCTGAAATATTAAGAAATCTCAGAATATTAGACTGCCCCACAGCTTACACAACTGCATAAGGGTTGCTGGCATTATTTTAATGCTGCCGAAAAATATATTTAGTTGAATTTTCGTATTGTTAGCTTTATTTGCACTTGCAATGATGAATGAATTCAAATCCATTGCCTCATTCTTGCGTTTATTAGCATGGTCCCTAGAAGCCCCATGCACTAATGAACCCATGACAAAAAATTAAAAAAAAATCTTAATAGAGTTACTGTAATAATCTATTTTCATAATGCATACACCTAGTGACATAAATTAAAAAATAATTTTTTAAAACATCTTTTCGAAAGTTAGTAGGCCATTGATGCCACAATATTTTTGAAAAAATCAATATAGCGATGTGCTGTAGAAAGCTTATGGTAAAATATACAAATAACCCTGAAAATAGAAATGGATGAGACATTTATTTTGTGCTTATTATGGTAAATATAATTCAATTCTGGTCAATTTCTGGGTCATTAAAGCAATCAGCAGAAGTTTAGGTGAATCAATGTCATAGAAAAATGCAGAAACTAAAGACAGTGTCTTTTTTGCACATTTGATGGCATGGCCAAACTTAAAATCACTGTTTTACCCCTAGTTTTATTCCACCCCAGTCTTCTCGCACCCTAAACAAGAATTGACCCCCACAAAAAACATACCCTAAACAAAGTACTTTTTGTCTGTTTTGCTACACTAAAGAAGTGTTTTTGTCCAGTTTTTTGCTGAGCCTAAACAAGTAAGGTTTTCATTGGAGTGTTAATATACCCTTATTATCTTGCTTTTGCTTTACATATTTATCTTTATGGGAGGCGTACTGCTTAATTTGAGGATTACATACCTAAAACACATAAAATCACAATTTCAGGGTGAAGAAAAAAAGCATACACTAGTTCAACATTTGCTGGTTTAACACCCTAATCAGTGTACGCGTGTACAATCCCTGTTTGAAAAAAGCACCCTGTGTTACGGCCTTCTCTTGTTCACGCATCATATCACCTTTGAAAAAAGTGCCCCCCCCCCCGGGGGTTTTCTTACTGAATGAAATTTTCAGTTAGTCTAAATTGTTAGGGCTTGAATCCTTGTAACATGTGGTGGATTTCATCTAAAATTCCATTAGGAAGGGAAAGTGGTCATAATGGTGGGTCCTAGGACCCCCTGCAACTACAGAAGTGCAGAGAACCCCTTAGCAGTTAAGTGCTAAAATAACTCAGAAACACACAGATACATCAGTATCAATTACTTTTAAACTCTGTTTTAACCCTTGTCTTACCGAGCCATTTTTTGTAACAAACACACCCTAGGGGGGTTTGTGGTAATCACCCCTTTAATTTCCCTTATTATATTTGATTAGATTTTCTTTCCATTTATAAAAATAAATACAAAAAATTCCAGTATGAGATCACCATTGACTTCATAAGGAAAGTATAAAAATATGGGGGTGGCAATTATTCTGCTTTGCACTAGGCACATGGGTACTTCTCTACTGAAAAGGGGGATGGGGTGGTTGCCACTCCTTCCATCACTTTGGGATTTTCCTGTATCTACCTATAATACCCCAGTGGGATTTGTTTTGCATGAAAAAGGAGCAGAAAAATAATACAAATCGAGTACACCATCACATTCCATGGTTTCTTCTTTTTTTTGGTGCATTGGAAAATATTCATGAGAAACTTAAATCCTGAAAAAGTTGAGCTCTGTCATAGGGCGGGACTGACCATAGACCTGCTGGGGAATTTTCCACACATGGGCTGTTGGATTGGGCCCCTTTCGGGCCTGGGTCCAGTAAAAAGAAGAAAGGGAAGAAAAGCCAGACAAAAGATGAATAGGAAAATGACATAAAAAAGATGTTATCTGTAATAAAAATGCATACGTTTATGAAAGCAATTACAACTTTTTTTTCAGGAGGGCGCGGGTATAAGTAAAATAATTAAGTGTTTAAATTTGGGCTGGCAGCAACTCGTTGGAGTCAACTAACCTGAAACTTTCAAAAATTGGGGCATAATATCAAAGAAAGTACAAGCGTTGGGCTGTTGTTGTATATATATATATATATATATATATATATATATGTATATATATATATATATATATTGAGTATATATAATATATAGATAATATATATATATATATATATATATATATATATATATATTAGATTATTTATATATATAGATATATATTTATATATATATATATATCCTATATAATATCAAGGGTCGGGGGTGAGACTCGATATATTGTGTTGAAAACCAACTGCATGAACTAGTATGGAGGGATACGAAAGCTCTGTAGCAGAAAAATTGCCCAAACACGGATATGCTGTAACGAAATCGCTCAAAGAAAAAAATATTCAACATCTTCAGCAAATATCAGTGCCATCATTGCAAGTCGTGTGGCCCAGTAACTTTAAACAATCCCAACCAATATGATGGTACAACCATCTCTTAGCTCATATCTTGAGCTCTTTTAATTACATGATATTGATCTCCTAAATTTAATTGCCTTGATTGGACCGTAATCAACCAAATGCTCAAATAGTTTGTTGATTAAATTGTTCATGTCCTATACTCAGTCTGCAAGTTGCATCGTCATTGTCACTGGTGTTATTTCGATCCGGGAAATTAGTTTTGATTACAAATTAAATTCAATTCGGCCAGGAGGAAAATAAATTTTGATCCAATTTCAAATTCACTCCATCTTACGTTGTATATTATTGATTCAAATTAAATCAGTGGACATCTAAAATGGCACCCTTAAATAATTTTGATCCAAATCCTGGCAATAATATTGATTCAATTCAATCCCGATCCATCAAATCTTTTCAATGCGCCTATCAAAAGTATTACAAGAAGAGCAGCCGAAGCGGTGTAAGTGTGATTTTACAGGGTACCAAACATATCCAGTCAACAAGCTGAATCATGTGTCACATTCGAAATATGCAAACCCACGATGTCAAGATGGGATCAAATGTCAAATTCTTTTACACTCTTAAATGTATAAAAACCTATTGAAAATGAGTAAAACACTTATTAGTCATGGTCAGACGGAGCGTAATCACGATGAAACCCTAACATCGATAATAAAAATTTAATCCGTTAACTTCGACAGGCGTCACACGGCTCTTATCATCGACAACTTGAAAAGTTAATCAACGAGGATATTGCCGATCGTTGATAAGAACCGGAAGTATAGCGCGCTACTACCTGTGACCCCCTGCAGAGCCCAAAAATACCCCGCGAAACAGAAATAATGGCGAAATGGGAGGCGTAAACTAGGAACTTCTAACGTGATGAAAGTTTTCAAATGGGTGTTGTTCTCACATCCCATAACGAAAATGTAATTTTGCCGATAAAAGTATGGAGTCTGTTTTGCTCGTATATTTAGGGTTGCATTGCGAACAACACGGGCACGGCCCTTCGAAGGCTGTTCCGAAAAGCAAGCTAGAGAAGAAATTTATCTTCATTAGGGGTGCTGCTGCACCCACAATCAAGAGCGTTATGAACAGCATTCCCCTGGTTTTATACTATTTAT